>CAUYON010150596.1:0-11894 GCA_963573935.1 Arctocebus calabarensis | reverse complement strand
TATCTACTCAGGCTGAGAGGGAATAAGAATAATTTTCTTCACCTGTAGTCCCAGCTACTTGGGAGTCTGAGGCAAGAGAATAGCTTGAGCCCAGGAGCTGGAGGTTGCTGTGAGCTGTGACTCCACAGCACTCCACCGAGTACGATAGAGTGAGACTCTGTCTCCACAAAAAAAAAAAAAAAAAAAGAATAATTTTCTTACATAGCCACATTTGACAATCTCAAGAAAGAAGCACAATTTGAGGGTCAGTTTTAAGGCTTCTTATTACAAATGCTCTTGTCCAGTATAAATAAATGTTGAATAACTATGTGTTTTTTATTTGAATGAGTGATGACTTGATTTTTATTGTCATATCTGTAATCATCAATTTGTTAACTTAATCATCTACTTACTGAGAATCTAGTATGGGCCAAGCTCTGGGCTCTGCTTTGGGACCCCTAAAACAGAAATGATTTTGGGATTGAAATCCTAGTTAATAAAATAAATATTTTTTTTAAAACACCCACAAAATTATACAATTAAAATGTGTTATCTCTGTGCACTAATATAAAAATATGTTTATAAAATAGAATAAAAGTAAGACTAATTTTGAATAGGGCTCAGGGAATCACTTAATTGTGGAATATTTAAACTGAAACCTGAAAAATATTAGCTGAGTGCTGAGAGGAAGAATAAATACCTCTGATAAAGACAGAACCAGAGAAATTTCAAGTAAATAAAAGAATACTAGAACCTAACCAACAAGGTTCCACATAGGACTCTGGATGAAGTGAGAGTGGTAACTTTGATAATCCACAGTCTTGGTACCATCTTACTGCAATGGGATGTGATTGAGGGGTTTTAAACAGGGAGCGATGTAAGCTGATTTATATAGAAACGGTCACTCAGGTCACTGTGGATAAGAATTGAGAAGAAGTAAATTTGGAAGTGTAGGGACAAGAAGATGTGTAAAGGTATTCAGGAGAGAGATGGTGTCCGCGTGGTAAAGACACGGCAGAAATATGGAGAGGATGAACACTAATGATCTATTTAGAGACTGGGCATGGAGGCTGGGAGCAGTGGGGAAAACGTACAGGAAACAGCTCTCAAGAATCCAGTGGTGTTATTTAGTATATTGAGATGTATCTGGAAGTAGCTGCTTTTGTTTGAATAAATTCTGAGGTCATAAATTTGATCAACCAGTCTATACAGCTAATGGTCTAAGTACCAAAACAGCAAATTCAATAGTTGCCTTAAGGCCCCTGAATTGTAACGATTTGCCTTTCACAGTTACCCTCATTCTGTGATGCCCGAATAGACCCTAAATTGTCTTTCTCGATTTCTACTTCTTTTGATGTTTGGTGTGTTGTATCTCTACCCCACATGGACTACAGAAGTAGAGGAGGTGGTTGGAGAATATGGAAAAAGTGAATTTTCATACATTAAATCAGTTCCTAAAATGCAATCTTGATTTCCTCTTTATTTACATATATCATCATTCTCTCCAAAAATAACTATCCTTCCACTTGATGACTTTTTAACACCTTAATTTAAAACAAAATGAGTTAAAAAAAAATCCAAAACAAGAATATAGGATTAAAGAGGTTCCTTCTTGTCCTATTTTCAAAATTCAGTGGCAATACTTTTGAGTGTTGTACCCAGGTGCTTTGAGTGTACCCAGGTGCTTTAAGAGCTACGTTGGAAAAAATTGGTCAAGGTCACCACTTTGAAAGTCTCTGCTTAATTTAGGGAAGTATTTGCAAAGGAAAAAAATATACTAGCTGAAACTTTTCAAAATGATTTTTGAGAAATAGGTGAACATGTTCTCATTTTCGATGAAAGAAAACCTTTCTCAATTCTTGACATTGAAACAATATTTTGTCTGATGAGTAGAATTAGTATATAATATGTGTGATATATATTTGATATAATATAACTATGTTGTAATAGAATGACTTAATGTCTCTTTAACTTGTATTTATAATCTAATAGTTAATTAATATTTTGACACTTAGAAGCAATGTTCTAGTTATTAACAGGTGAAGACCTAGAATTAGTTACATGAGAACTTTGTCCTACTCCTTCCTGAATTCACCACCACATAGCTGGATAATGTTTGGCAAACATCTTAACTTTTCCAAATCTCAATGTTCTTCTTTCTATAGTATGACAGACAGTGGGTTACAAGTTTAGTTTTTATATTGGCTGTGGTAAGTAAAGAAACCTGTCTTCACTTACCATATAGTGTCAGTCCTATTTGTGTTCTGTTATTGGTCCCATCCATGCAACAATGATTTTTTAGTGCCCATGTATTGCAAGTACTATTTAAGGAGCTGGACATCTAGCAAAGACACAAAACAAATGAGATCCATCTTTTCTTGAAATTTACATCATAGAGGCATACTATAATTAAGAAAGAAAAATTTTTCATAAACTAATTTTAGTAATCTGTGCTATGGGCAAAAAAATGACAGAAAAAAAACTTCATAAGAAAGTGACTGGCATGGGATGAGGGAAATTCAATTCCAGTTCATACTGGGTGATGAAGGAGGCATCTGAGAGATGAACTGAGTCCTACTTTGGAAGTAAAAACCAGTTTTGCCAAGACATATGGGTGGAAAGAAGTGCAGAGACTGAGGTGAAGCTTTTTCTCCAGAGGGCATAGGCTTGATATGTGTAAAGACCACAAGGAAGTTGCAGAAGCAACAGCTTGTTGAGCAAGGGTCAAGGTCATAGGAGATGAGAAGACACATATATCCCATAGATTATTTGCCAAGACTTAACCAACAGCTTTTTACATGAATGTAAATAACTATGGCAAAGGTGAGTCAACTGGGCTGCTTCATGCAAGCGTACTTTTTGTATTTCAAAATACCTGCTTAACTCCCATTGAAAAGAAAAATTTATTGAAACACAAATGTTAAGATATTATTCTAATCATAATAATGGAATATTCTGGTTTTTTTCTTTAATAATGGAATATTCTAATGTATTTAAAAACAACTTACAGGCCAACTTTAATATTTTACTATTTTAATTAAAAAATTACGGGACATACACCACAGCTGTGTGGCACAATATAGCTGACAATCATAGCTTTGAAAATCAGTAACGTCAAGGCTTTGATATGATCACATATCCAGAGTCTCAAAGAAAAATTATTTCAGTCTTACCATGACATTTAATTCTGTACTTCATCTGCTTTCTAAATGTACAAACCAGTCCCAGTTTAGGCAAGGAGGTCCTTGACATGGGGTATATTAGAAGCAAATTGGTCCGTTTGCCACATTTGCTATCCTGTTGAGGAGGTTGTTTTGTTTATTGAACCAACGGTATGCCCAGCACCATATAATAAAAATAATTCATGAGTCAAAAAGTTTTTTCTTTATCTGATGGTATACAATTTTCCGAGTGCATTTTAGTTAAAATCTTAATGGAATATGCATAAGAACAATAATAGCCGTAAGAAGATATAAAGTAAAAATCACTCACGTCATAGCCTTAAAATAGGAACATAACTTATAATGCTTATGTATTCCGCTGAACTACATTTTACCTGTTGGTCTCCAGTTAGGAAAACAGAATTAGTGTCATGTATTTCACAAGGGGAAATTTAACAAGGTGAGCTAATTACAGAGTTGTGAAGGGAAGAAGACGGGCAGCTCAGAGTTAACACAGGCTGTATGTAGACCTTATCAAATTTAGGGTGGAGAAGAAGGAAAAGGGAGGGTAGGCCCAAAATTCAGGGGCAAGGGCTAACAAAAAAAAAAAAGCAGACAACTATGGGCTTAGGCATCTACCTTCCCAGGCAGGACCATGAAGGACAGGCCAGCTGGGCAGATCTGTAGCCCAGAGGATTTAATGCCACAGCCGGAAGAGTCTCATGGATTGAGAGGCAGCAGGAGATCCACTTCCTCTTCCTCCCCAGTTCATTTCCTCTTCCTCCCCAGTTTCACATCAGTGCCATTCATTAGCCAGAGTTAACGGAAATGGGTGGACATTGAAATCTAGACAATACAGCGTTCCCCCATCAACTCCTTAAGATAAGACCAGAGCAGGATGAAAACCAGGGGTGGATCTGACAGCAAATAGGAACACACGTGGATGTCAGTTACAAAGACATCAACACAGCCCTGGAGAAAGAACTATCCTGAGAATCCCTACTTCCTTCTAATCATCACAGTCAAACATCCCCATGAATTTTCAGCAGCGCCAAATAAAAAAGATCCCTTCTGACTCTTAAAGAAAGATAATAAAACATTTAATTTGAAATGACAACCTGAAGTCTGAATTTCCTCATCTAATTTAAAAATCTAAATGTCATTTCATCATTTATCATTATTTCTGAGTCTGAAAGACTTCTAAGAATATTCGAAGTTCCCTCTTTTCCCCTCACTTCTGCAAATGCTCATAAATGCCCAAGTTCTCTAAAAGGCAGCCTCCTTTTAAGAGGTAATGTTATAATTACGTTGTTTCATATGTCATAAAACAGGCATTTTCTTGCCATTTATTACACAATTTCATTAGCATAATAATAAAGATATTCTAGCACAGTTTTACAGAAAATGAACCCTATCAAAGTTTCATGGGATTTTTTTTTAAAAAGTAAATTGTGCTAGATACATGTAGATAAATGGGTGTTTGCAGCTCAGTCTAAACATATGATTGTTATAACGTGTGAGTGACATTTAAAATTGAGCTAAAGATAATGCAGCTCCGCCTCTGGCATCCTCCTCCTCTAATTTCAGATGGCTCATTTTCATTTTTTCACAATAAAGAGGTACATTATTTATTTGTCTCCCCATCCATCTTTTCTGTCTCCTTTTCTGTTCTTCCTCTCTGAGCTTTATTCATTCTACATATCCAGGGGCCAGAACTCATTTGTCTTCCTTCAAATTCCTATCAAAATACTTCTCCCACTTGAAACCCATACTTTCCTAGATACATCTGATGATTTTAAAGCTCTGAGGAATGAAAGGTGTAAAATTAACAGGCTTAGAGGGCTTTTCTCTGCAGCTATCTAAGCCTTTAAATATCTAGTTGACATGAATATTGCTTGTATACTTTTTCTTAAACTTGCATAAGGTATAGACTTTTTAGGAGAAAAAAAAAGGAAACTATTCTTCTAAACTCTCAGGAGTATAAACACAACACTTTGAGAAATATTGACTTATGAAACTAAATTTTCTATCGACATTAAAAAGAAATAAATCACTGCAAAGACACTTCTTTTTTATCACTGAAAATGTATGGATTTTTTTCCAAGGCAATCACTGAAAGGCTGGTAGAATTACAAAATAAGTACTTGACAGGAGAAATTCTCAGACCTCAACGAAGTGCCTCTCTCTGTATCTCCCTCATCAGTGAAAGAATATATCTCTCTCTTTGTCAGTGTAATATAACCTGTACTTAAAAACAAGAGAAACTTCTCAAAAGATCTATTTTATAAAACCTATGTTGCTTCCGACATGTTTAACAAATAAAGCAACATGAGGAGAAAGTCAATATATTTTATAAGTTCTTAAGTATGTACTATGATGTGTTTTATTGATACGATAATTTAAAGAAAGATAAGGAATAGAACTTGCTATAGCATTAGTATGGGCAAAGTTAATCTGGGAAGTTACCTGTTTTAGATGTGAATTGAGCTGTATCTTGAATGATTTGGATTAGTGGAATAGAAGGAAGGAATAACAATTAAAAATAGAAGGAATTCAGCGCATAAAGTGAAACAGATCTGCTTTTGGCAAATTATTACTGGTTTTCAGAATATGTTCCACTGACTGCCAGGACTTCAAATATTATGCATACACATGCTTTGATCTTCATTGTTTGAAATGTATTTAACAAAACAAATAACAATCACCCCACGTGAATTAATTTGAATTCCTTAAAGATCCACAACTTTGGGCTCCCAGGCTAACTAAAGTTGAGGACTCCATGGAAGCTGTTCTTTTATATCTCTCTGCATATGTTTTGATTTCTATTTAAAAATAAAAATTGTTGATTAGGAAGTTATAGCTTTGTACTCTTAAAAATACAAGCCTCGGCATGGGGCCTCATGGAAATGACCCAAGATGGTACAAATACTCTGTGTGTAACTAAGGCAAGCAATTTCATATGTTCAGTATGTGGCCTACTCACATGATATAACTTTTATAAAGCAAATGATCATAATCATTTAAAAAGTTTCTGTCACATTCTAGAGAAATTTTGCTTAGAATGAAATATCTACTATGACCCAACAATTTGACCGTTACGTATCTACCACAGAGAAATGCAAATATATTTATATTCAACACAAAAACTTGAACATATATGCTTGTACATGTATTATTCATCATAGCCACAAAATGGAAACAAATGTCTACCAACTAATGAATGGATAAACAGAATTTTTTAAATCCCAGCAATGGAATATTATTGTTCAGTACAAGGAGGGGAAATGGTGACACATGCTATTACATGGATTAATCTTATAAACAATATTAAAGTAAAATACTCCAATCACAAAGTACCACATATTACATGATACCATTTATATGAAATGTTCAGAATAGGCAAATATGGAAATATAAAGTGGATTAGCAATTGTGTAGAGCTGATTGAGAGAAGAGGATATTAAAGGCAGAACAGGGAGAGGAAAATGGGAATTGGTTGTCCAACTCTGCAGTATACTAATCAATACTGAATTACACTTTCAGGAGATAAGCTTTATGGAATATGAATTATAGCTCAATAAAGTTGTTAAAGCTAAATTGTAGATGCATATGATCAGCTATCAGTTTGTTAGTGTTTGAAAGAGCCTTGTTAAAAAATGTAAAATATGACTCGGCGCCTGTGGCTCAAGCGGCTAAGGCATCAGCCACGTACACCTGGGCTGGCGGGTTCGAATCCAGCCTGGGCCACCAAACAACAATAACGGCTGCAACCAAAATAGCCAGGTGTTGTGGCAGGCGCCTGTAGTCCCAGCTACTTGGGAGGAGGAGGCAGGAGACTTGTTTGAGCCCGGGAATTGGAGATTGCTGTGAGCTGTGATGCCACAGTACTCTACCCAGTGGGAAAGCTTGAGTCTCTGTCTCAAAAAAAAAAATAAAAATAAAAATAAACAGAAATGTAAAATATATCTGCAAATAATTGAAAAATATTGATTAAACTCAAAGCATGATAATGAGTTCTAAAGAAGTTTAATTAATAAATTATGATGTTTTATTCAATAACTTCATTATACAGTTAAATAACAAACAGATTTTTTTTAACTTGAAAAGTACTGGAAAATTTATTTTAAAATTTCTCTCTAAAAAGATGTGGTTTTAATGTTCAGTAAGAAAGACTATTTTTTCTTCACATTAATGAATCATTTTTTAGGTATGAAAGAACCTGTATATTCAGAGAATACATGAGACCAACCAATGAGAAAGATACTTAAAAAAAATATGTATCAAGTTTGTTTGAGCATTGCTGTACAAACAAATGGTAGGCACTACTAAAATATGGTGAATTTTTAGACCTACAAGATTTTACTTGTAAACAAAGAAAGGGGGGATAAGAAATGAATTTTGATTTATCAATCATCTAAGTAATCATAATTACAGATTATAAGAAATAATAATTAGCATACAACAATCTCAACCAAAAGGGCATTCAAAGAAATCTGACACATCACTAGAAAATAATATAATGAAGCTTTAATTTAGAAAAGATTTTAAATAATTCTGAAATGGCATTTTACTCTGCAAGATCAATAGGGGTGCCACATTCTTCTCACATCTCAAAACAAATCTCTGGGAGATTTGTACCTCGGAAAAGGGAATTGTTCCTCTTAGTATTAATAAGTGTAAGTAATAAGCTCCATTTTATAGAAACAAATATACAAATTAGGTTTTGAATCTATTTATTTCAAGGAGAATTTACATACGAAGTTCCATAATAGATGGCCAAAGGCTGGTATATCCTAAATTTTTATTAAATAGTGTAATAATGAAAGTCCACATCTCAGAGGAAAAGATGCATCAACAGCAGGGAACCACCAATAATAGTTCTTATAGGTATAACTTTATGTAATTCAAGCAAAAATGCTAAAGGATGGGTGACATTATTGACATTTTAAAGCTGAGAAAATTGAGTCTTAGAATGTTCAAATAATACACCCAACTTCCCAACTTCTTCTTCTGAGAGAAGAATCTAGGCTGTTAGCTGAATTCAGATCTATCTACAGACAAGGCTCCCATCCTTCACTTTAACTCTGTTTTTTTTTTTTTTTCAGTCAGGGGAAATCTAGATTACTTGATGTCAATTGAGGGTCACACAAAGCTTTCACTTGAGTTGATGGTTTGAACCATTCAATGAAATAGACATTTTTAAAGAAAGATAATTCTTTTATATAAGGGAAGTTCTCAGATTCTCTGCCTGCCTGTTGCAAGAGGAATGAAATGTAAGGTGAGGGAGGGTGTTTGGATGAACGTAGAGGGAAGTGTCCAGGGCTGTACTCATAGTTGACAATCTTAAATGGAGTGCCTTGTAGAAGAACTTTGATTTGCCCTAACATAGGGTGAAGATGCTGGTGACACGTGCAAAAGGGTAGGACTAGTAAGCTTCTGTGATGTTTGACAGGTATCTTTAAATCTCAAACGATTTCATGTACCTAATCTCTAGAAGAAATTAATGTACATGTTTGGTAAAGATGGAATTTTACTTATATTGGCCTTCATGAGAAAGATTAATAGCATGTTTTATTGTTTAAATAAAAAATATTGCTTTACTAGTTATTATGTATAATAACATTGTAGGTTTTAGATACATACACTGAAAGAGGTAATTTCCATTGTTTTCATTAAATTTAACTTAGGCAAAACTACAGCTTGATTAGAATTATTTCATGTTAATGCAAAAAACAAAAGAAAATAGAAATCAAGGAAAATTATGTCTTGAAAGAAGTACTTTCATCATTCTACAATGGCAAATACCTATAAGATGTAGTACTATTTATTTTAGTGGGGAAGAAGACCTAATTATAGAATATCTAAATTTAATTCTGATGCTTGTTTTTTATACCAGAAATGCTATATACTAATATAACTAACTTCTCCTATCAACTTTAAAGAAATTATAACTAGCATTCCATGTTTCTAACATAATAAGTAGTTGAGATGAAAAGTCAACCACAGTTGTGTACTTTCCAGTAAAAGAATACAGAAAAGCCATGAGATTTAACATGGGTAAGGATAGTTAATATTATTCTTACGGTAATGACAAGAAAAATGAGTCTTGCAAAGTTTAGATAACTATTGCTGAGTCCTTTCCAATTATGGACATGTTTTTCTTAACAACGTGCTGAGGGAGATTAACTTTGACTTTGGTGAATATGAGGGACCTGCTTTTCAAGGTGATTATGCAAATCCTGATTGATTAACGCCCACACTTGGCAATCAGCCAATCTGTTCCTCTAACTTCTTTCAAATAGCACAATGTTACTCTTTGATCTCTTCCAGATATGTCATAAGGTTGTGATTTTTCTTGGGCATGGGAGGAATGACAGGGTAACCACAGTCAACCTAAAGCCCGCCATCTTGTCACCCTATTCCACTGAGCTCAAAAATAACTCTCGACTGGCCATGAAAACTGCTCTTAGAAAAACCTTGAGGAATTTGGAGGGGCTGTGGCATAGTCATTAAATTAGCTGCCAGGTTCTCTAGATGCAATGTTGAGTAGAAAAAGAAACTGGGGAAGAGGGACGCCTATCTTGTTTACTTACACTTACCTAACACCAAGTAAGAGGACTTTTTTACTGTGTATGTATTTAGTTTCAGACTAATGAATACATGCGAGTATGGGAGGAAGAGGGAATGGATACTAACCCTGCAAAGTCTCTAGGCCTAACTGGTCTAGTTCTAACCACTGTCTGTGAAGATGTGGCATCAGTTGGGGATTTCATCTGAGCCATTGCTTAGTTCTCCCTCCCTTTTCTTTGGAGATTGTCAAGGATTGAACTCAGCAGTAAGGGGGAAAAAAAAAAAAGGAAAAAGTGCAAGAATTTCTACTTTTCTGGTTCAGAAAATATGTTCATTGGCAGTCCTCACACAAAATTGAAAGCATATTGCCCAAGAGCAAAAACAAGTAACTTAGCGTTAAAGTTATTTATGAATGACTTGGGTGATCTTTCTGGCCAGACCTAGAGAGTAATAGAATATTGGCAAGGTATAGAAACACACAGTGGCACTGTTAAGATTGCCAGGAAAGGAGGAAAGTAAAACCTCATCCTGCTCTTACCTTTAAGAACTTTTTTCTTTTTTTGTACTTTCTCTGAGTCTAAATATATGTAAAATGAGTATACATTGAATGTGAATGAAAAACTTGCTCTGACTTTTAGTTTAATCCTTTCAAAACTAAAGTTCTCCTTCCATAAAAAGGTGTTAGAATTTGCTGAAAGGCTAGTAGATATGTTTGCAGAAATTTTATTGAAAATTCTACATGGTTTGGCAATTGCTTAGTTGACGCTATATGCCAGCTAGCCTTTGGCTGCTCCTATGAAAATCTTTCTATTCTGATACTTGCATTGAGCTCCTTGCCCTCTGATTTCTGGCTGTGTTCATTCAGTAGGTAAGAGGAAGAAACAAAATGAGGTCAGAATATTTTGGAATATTTGTTTCCCTGGCACCCTCTTTGTGTGTCCTGTAATTGAAAGTTAATGTTCCTTTCAGTCTTGCCATTTCTATCCAGCGTCTTCCTTCTTGCCTACAGTGGCCACGTCCTTGTGTCCCTTTGCCCAATACATTAGTGCTATTATTAGTTAATAACAGCATTGTTATTAACTAGCAACTGTATTGCTGCTTATGAAAGGGGGACCAACCCCTTTTTAAATATCCTCCCTTTGCAATAGTCCATTTTACTAAACCTTCCACAAACATCCAAATCTTCCAAACATCTGTCTCCTTCTGCTAACTCGATTGAGGAAAACTAGACTCTCTTCTTTTTCAATATCCTACTCTTTTATTTCTTTCTTATTGACACAGTAGTAACTTCTAGTTAAATGCATGCATCTGAGTCTCAAAGGTAAAGTCTATGTTTAATATAGTGATTTTTGAATCACCATGTAGTATCGGCAACCGTCTCAACAGCTAAAATGAGCCAGAGACATAATTCAGACTGTGAGAGAAACACTAGGAACAGACATAATTCAGACTGTGAGAGAGGAACACTAGCATTTACTGAGCACATTCTCCTCTTCAGCATCTCTTTCCCGTACATTTTGTAAATATTTTATGTATATAATCTGATTTAATCTTCAGAGGTAGGCATGATTATTACGCCAGTTTCACAACTTAGGAAAGGAAGGCTAAATAATCCTTCCACATCACCATCTAGTCAGTGGTGGATATTGGATAGAAATCCAAATACTGTGAGAATTATGCTCTTTACACCTGCTTGATATCACCAATACAAAGATAGAACATATTTTGGAAGCGTGAATGACTCCAGCCTGTTCAAATAGGTAACTCAGATATAATATTTTCATTACTTAGCCTTCATTTTCTATGTCAATAATTATCTCTTCTGAATGCCAAAGCTATAATCCTATTTATTTCTAAACACCTCCACTTTTTCCCTACTACACCAGTGCTTTGTCATTTAACCCACACATTACTATACAGGAGCGTGTCAGAAAGGCACATGTGTTTGCTTAATTAATGAATAGATGAGAATCTTAAGCCAGGAATGATATCAACTATTGGAGCTTGACTCAAGCTGTACAATGTATCATCAACGAAAAGTGTCAATTAAATATCAATATGTTTTGGGCGGCTCCTGTGGCTCAGCGAGTAGGGCGCCGGCCCCGTATACCGAAGGTGGCGGGTTCAAGCCCGGCCTCGGCCGAACTGCAAAACAAAAAAATAGCCAGGCGCTGTGGCGGGCGC
>CAUYON010150591.1:0-17850 GCA_963573935.1 Arctocebus calabarensis | reverse complement strand
TGAACTTAATTATGATGTGCCTGGAGGATGTCTTATTTGGGTTGGGTTGTGCTGGGGTTCTGAAACTGTCTGCTATCTGAATTTCAGAATCTCTTGGCATGTCTGGAAAGTTCTCTTTCATAATCTCATAAAGAAGAGACTCTGAGCCTTGTGACGCCACTTCATCGTTTTCAGGTATCCCTATAAGGCGAATATTGGTTTTCTTTGAGTTATCCCAGAGTTTTCTGAGAGAAAGATCCATTTTTGTCTTCCATTTCTCTACCTCTTTGGAAGTTTGGGAGCATTCCAAAGTTTTGTCTTACATGTCAAAATCCTTTCTTCTGCTTGCTCCATTCTTTTACTGAGGGATTCTACTGTATATGTCAGATCTTTGAGGGCTGCAACTTCTTGCCTCAATGTGTCAAAATCTTTGGTCATTTTGTCTTTGAATTCGTTCAGTTCTTGAGACATCTTTTGGGTCATCTTTTGGATTACTGCTTGAAATTCTAACTCCATCTTTTCCTCCACTGTGCTGATCTTATTTGCTATCCGGACTCTGAATTCAACTTCTGACATCTCAGCCATTTGCTTATGCAAGGAATCTTGTGCTGTATCTACCTTGTCGTTCCTTGGGGGAGTTGATCTACTCTGATTATTCATACTGCCAGAGTTTTTCTGTAGATTGCACCTCATGATTATTTTTCACTGTTGCAGATGACCATCCTCAGAGTTGGGGAGGTATCTCTCCCAGATCAGACCCTGGCAGAATCACTCTGTTGTTACTGGAACTTTGTAGGGAGTCACCCTGTGTCTCTAATGATTTCTCAAACCCTGCAGGGTGGAGAGCTTAAATCATCCTCAGCCTGCTTAGAAGACACTTTAAATTGCTAACTTGGGCTAAGCAGAGGCTTTCCCAGGAAAGCGCTTGTGGCTGGGATCACTCCTTAAGTGGCTATCCACTTACCCAGCATGCAAAAACTTGTCTCACCCTATGCCCCTGGGGGCTAAGGCTGCAAGGTCTCTCAATCCCCGCCTTTAGGCTGCTCAGTCACTAGGTTACTTGCTCCTGCCCGATGTTTGTTCTGCAACCCTGTGGGTGGAGCTTGCCAGGGCAGTTCTCCCACAATGGCTCCACATAGCCCACAACCAAACACTGGTAGCTCCACCTGGCTTGGTGGCCCAGTCTGGGGCCCCAGACAACACTCAAAGACCCCTGAACTCTTGCTCAAGTTCTCCCAAGGCAGTTCAACTGAGTGCCAAGTCCAAAAGAAACCCAAACAACTCACAGGCAAGGCCTTTCCAGCCTCAAGTCCCACTGTTGCCTCACTCACAGCTGCCGACAGGATTAGACCAAAGAATACACGCAACCACTTGCCCAATCTCCACCGCTTTTGCCTTCCTCAGCGTGTCCATATGTCTCATGCTGTCTCCCTGTGTCCCCAAAGGGAAGTTTCTGGACAGATCCCACCTGCCAGAGATGCCTGAAGTCCTTTCTCCCCAGTCTCACCATGCCCAGTTCGGTGTCATCCTTTCATCAGTAGAAACAGATTTACTGCCCTCCTGCGCTGGATCATTTCATTATCACTTGGGTCAAGGTGAAAAATACATTTCCAGAATGTCTTTCTCTGTGTGATACTGGGTTACACATGAGAGAGAGAGACTGTGAGAGACTTGGGAGGCAAAACTCATCCTCTGTCACATTTACTCCTGGAAGGTCTTCATGGTTAGAAAAGTGACAGTTATCAGTTGCAAATGTGCTTGGTTTTTTCCTGTTTGTCCTTGACCTACATCATGCTACATGCAGCTCTTCATACTGACCGCTGGACATTCTGACAAATAATGTGTCTAGGAGCCCTGACAGGTGCTTCACAGAGGGCTAGGAGGGGTGGTGGCTACACAGAGATGACTAGCGTCTCTGCAAACATCCTCTACTAGCCTCTTTGCAAACCTCTCTGTCACAGTTTCACTTGACTTTCACAGTTTCACTTTGTTGACTTCTTAGATCCTTCACGTAAAATCCTGCTTGTCGTGTTGTACCAGTACTTCCAGAGAACTGATTGAAGGATTGAAGACTCTCTTTCTGATCCGCCAACTCACTCTTCAAGACCTTCACCTCCCCACCTGTTCCAAAAATGATGTAAGATCTAATTCTTGTAAGAAATCCCTTAATGCTTCCATTTGAAATATTTCTCCTTCCTTGACTGAAAAATGTGTTGTTTTCATCCCCCATACCTAAAACAGGTAGGATCCGGTGGCTCATACCCATAAACCTAGCATTTTAGAAGGCCGAGGTAGGAGGATTGGTTGAGGCCAGGAGTATGAGACCAGCTTAAGCAAGAATATTTCCCTATCTCTACAAAAAATAGAAAACATAGCTAGTTGTGGTGGTGCATGCTGTAGACACACCTACCAGAAAGGATGAGGGAGGAGGATGGCTTGAGCCCAGGAGGTTGCAATGAGCTATGATGAGTTCCACCTGGATTCTAGCTGGGGCAACAGAAAAAGACTCTGTCAAAAAAAGAAAAAAAAAAGAAAAACAAAAAAGAAATAAAGCTTAAAGCACATGGCAATGGCCTGGAAGGTGGCCATGGTGGGGACTAACAGTCTAAAAAACAGCTAGAAACTTATAGGAAAGGTTGGCCAAGAGATGAAGGTTAGAGAAAGGATGGTCTATATTTTGTTAGAGAGAAAATTGAAAATGTAAAACACATCCAATGACTATTTGTCCCGGCAATATAAAATCTGATGTGACATCAATGTAACATATTAGGAGGAAAATCACTATGTTTTCTTTTATTGCCTCTCACTCATTTATAGGTTTGTATATGTGTGTGTTTTTCTGGGTTATTTTATTTGTTTGTTCGTTTTTTGAGACAGAGTCTCATTCTGGGTCCTGGGTAGAGTGCTGTGACTTCATAGCTCACAGCAACTTCAAATTCTTGGGCTCAAGTGATCCTCTTGTCTCAGTCTCCAGAATAACTGAGATTACAGACTCCATCACAACAACAGTTTTTTTATTTTTATTTTTAGTTGAGATGGTGTCGCTTTTGCTCAGGTCATGAACTTCTGAACTCAGGCAACTGATCCACCTGGACCTCCTAGAGTGCTACAATTACCGGTGTGAGGCACTGTGCCTGGCAAATCTCTAGTTTTTAATAAATCAATGTTTTATGTAAAACTGTTTTCTGATTAGTTTTTCTTATGCCTCCATATTTTTAGTTATTTTTTAAAATTAGATACTTGCCTACTATCTTAATACTTATATATTATTAGATTCCTCATTTAGCAAATATTTATTTATTCATTTTTATTATTTTTTTTTGAGACAGAATCTCATTCTGTTGCTAAGTCTAGATCACATTGACCTCAAACTCTTGGAGTTAAGTGATCCTTCTGTCTTAGCTTCCAGAGTAGCTGGAACAACAGTGCCTGCCACAATTCCCATCTAATTTGTCTATTTTTAGTAGAGGTGGAGGTCTCACTCTTGCTCAAGGTGGTGTAGAACTCTTGAGCTCAAGTGATCCAGCCCAGCAAAAAAGAGAAGATATCAGATAGAATGAAAATGAAATGCTCAAGAAAACACCTAGATGCAAGGAACACCTAGATGCAAGGAGGGAACTTTGTGTGGTCAAAGAAGCAATTATAGAAATAGCTGAAAACTGAATCACATAGACCTTAAAAACCTTATTATGGAGACTCCATAGACCTCTTTCTGATTTATATATTTAAATAATCACTTTAGGGTATAAAGAATGACTTGGAGGAAACACAGAAGAAAAACTGAGAGACAGGGAGCTTTGTTTAGAATCTGTCTCCAGAGGTAGGCGAGGGATTTGCACCAGAAAATTTAGTACGGAGGCAGAAAGGTGAATGGTGAGAGAGTTATTTACAATGTTGAAAGCATTGAACTTTTTGCTTAAGTAGACACAAAACACAATAGAGGCAGAAGAATCAAATTTCAGGATCGAGCTGCTGCGCAAATAATATCATCTTTCATGAGATAAAAAATATAGAAATACTACAGGTGTTCAGAATGAGATGAGTATATTATTTTTGAGTCTATTGAGATCCAAAATCATATATCCAGCATGTGACTGATTATAGTGGTTGATTTCAGGGAGCAAATTGGACACCAGAAGAGGAAAACATTCACCTGGTTAGCTAGATGTTTTCCTCCAGGTGATGATCTACTTTAAAATCGGCAGTAGAGAGCCCCAGGATCTGGCTATTCAAATGAAGATATTTTCTTCTTTCATGATTACTGTTAAACCAAAGCCTGTAGACCTCACATGTAAGTCTAGCTACCTCATCCAAAGATTTATGGGTGATAACAGTTGTTATTTTACTTTGTCACTTATTTTGCTTGGTTATTTCTCCTGGAACCAGAACATTAGAGAAATTTTCATAGTAATCTAAAAAGAAAAAACTTGACTGCTTATTTTTTAATTCTTAAATATGAGTGGTATGAGCTTTAAATAATGAGCAAGTTGATTTTCACTTGGCAAAACTTTTTGCTCATCATCATTAATTGTCAGGGATTGGATTCACCTTGGAATAACATTACCAAAAATGTAGATCAGAGTTTATCAATGTTACCTGAAAAGCATGAGGTATGTGGATGGCTTTTGTGTGTGTGTGTGTGTTAATAACTAAGGCTTTGCTCTAATCAGGCTGGCACTTCATTTTTCACGGTAAGCTCATTATGCAGAGGCAAATAGCAACCACAGAAAATTGGCTGACCGGAGTGTTTCTACAGGACAAAGATGCTTTCCATTAATGAGAATGATAAAGAACTTCATTCTTTGTGTTTAAAATGAATCATTTCCAAAAATTAGTGGAAGAGTACCATCTAAATAGAGTTGAGATGGAAGCTTGTAGGATAACTGACAGGAGAAGAAAATTCACATGTGCTTATGGTTAAGAAGTCAAAAAGTGTTATCAGAGGGAGTCTTCACCAGTAATATTCCTTGGCTGTTTCAATGCCTGTGCTAGTTTATAAAACTCTTGAAGAAGAGAAAAATAACATATATTCGATTAGAAGATGGAGAAATTTAGATTTGAATTTGCTTTGAATTTGCCTTTGATTTGAATTTCCCCTGGAATAGTTTCACCTCCACACAGTTTCAATATTATTAGATAGAGTCAAACATTTAGTTCATCCCTGAAAAAGTCTAGGGGTAACATTTGGAAAAATGACTTATGTTAAACTCTATCTCATTTGTATTGGCTATCACGGTAATAAGGAGAACTTAGAAGTCATTCTCTTAAGAAAAAATCATTTTCTCCTTTTCAAAATTTACTTATAGTAAATTTCCAGAATTTATTTTTTAGAAGAAAGCTATTTAAATTATGGGGCTGTTTATAGTTACAGAAATATTTATGATCACAGATTTGGGGAAAGAAAGGAAAAAATAGAAGTAGATGAAAGAGAGATTAAGAAAGTGGTGATGTTAGTGAAATGAAATCAATTTATAAGGTATGCATTATTTGAGGCTTGGCTTATCTTTCTAAAAATATCATAGATGCTCCCAACAGTGTCAGAATCCTTTTATGAACTGTGGGCCTATTGAGTTAGGACCTTCCAAAATCTTATTCTAATCCTTTGTCTAGGAAAATGGGATAAACAGTCAAAATAAAAATGTATAATTGGTTCACATTAGCTATGAAGTTTAGGCAAATCATCTCACTTCTATGAGTTAATTTTCTCATCTACAAAATGGAAATAGAATGCCCACATCAGAGGTTTATCACTGGTATTATGTTATTTTGTCTATACTTCTTAAATTGTGGTAGGGGGCTATATACCTGGCCCTACTTACAGGCACGGAGCAAACAGGGCACATTACTCAGTGGCAAACAATTAAAACAATGTTTACCACTGCAGTGGTTTCGTCAGGCTATATATAATCCTTCCTAAAACTAGAAGGATATGGAATAATTATTATTATTTGTTAAGGTAATTTTAAATAAAAAAATAAGAAATGTCATTTGATGTGTACCTAGGACATATTAAATCACCCATAATTTGTTTTAGTAATAAGAAAAGCTAAGTTATCACAAGTTAAATGCCCAGCATATAACAAGCACCTATACCAAATATAATTACTTTGTATGGATTATCTCATTAAGGCCTCATAACAACTCAGGAGGTGAGCACATTTATCATTGCTACTTTATACGTGAATAAACTGAGGTGAAAAAAGAAAGTGACAGGATGCGTCTAAATCTTGAAAGTCAATGAGTAGGAGAGCCAAGAGTAAAACTCGAGCCATTTGGCTACTAAATTTATGTACTAACTTACACTAATACATCAACTTTGCTGTACTAAAAAGTGAAAACACAGGTCCACAAAACCCGTGGAATCATGGACTCATGGAGAGTCCCAGAAAACCTGCAAGAACCAAGTAAGCTGAGGAAACAGCACTCCAGTGACACTCAGAGCCCAGAAACCACCTGGTCAGCCGGCCTTGTGGGCACCAGGTCACTGTTGAGATTCTCTTTTATCTCTGTCAAGGCCACTTGTGGGAGTATTTTAAAACTTTCCCTACATTTCTCTGCTTAATTTACTAAATCCTTGAAAGGCATATGTGATTGGTCTGAGCTCCATGTATGAGTTCCAGCTTTTAGAATACTGAAAATTGTCATGCTTCAGGATTTAGTCAAGTGAAGTTGAATGGTACCTTCCTTTGAATCACATGATTTAAATTATTTTTCCAACACTGGATGAAACATTTGATGCTTAGAATTTACAAATACTCTTTCTACAATTTTTTTCAACTAACATAATGAAAATATTCCTTGTACAGCTAAATTGAGACCAATTTTTTTATACTGACTTTCATCTTTTTTTTAATTTTAATTTTTTTATTAAATCATAGCTGTGTACATTAGTGCAATCATGGGGTATAGTGTGCAGGCTTCATATACAATCTGAAATATTTTCATCCTACTGTTCAACATAACCTTCATGGGATTTTCTCATTTATTGTGTAAGAACATTTGTGTTCTGCCTTTAGTAGGTTTCACCTGTCCCTTCTAAGAAGCACTATAAGTGCGATCCCACCATTTACCCTCTCTCCACCCACCTTCCCCCCCTTCCTTCCCTTACCCTTTTCCTCATCTTCTTATGCTATAATTGGGTTATAGCTTTCATATGAGAGCTATAAATTAGCTTCATAATAGGGCTATATACATTGAATACTCTTTCTTCCATTCTTGAGATACTTTGCTAAGAAGAATGTGTCATGGAAGAAGCCCAAGTGCCCATTGATCCATGAATGGATTAATAAATCGTGGTACATGTATACCATGGAATATTATGTAGCCTTAAAGAAAGATGGTGACTTTACCTCTTTCATATTTACATGAATAGAGCTGACTTTCATCTTATTCCTCTAGTTAGTATCAATGTGTAATGTACATCTGTCCTTTAATCTCTCTGAAATATGCTGAAGCCTATAAACCTACCATATTTTTCAACATGGTAGCCACAAGTCACATGAAGCAGTCTCTTAAGCACTTGAGATGGGGCTAATGTAAATTAGATAAACTCTATAAAATATGCAACAGATTTTGAATACATATATGTTAGCATGGTAGTATTTTAAATATAACTAATTGTAATTAAGTAAAATGTGTTATTGAAAGTAATTGTATCTATTTTCTATTACTTATTTAGAATGAATATTTGAAATTTTAAATTATATATGTGGTTGACATGATATTTATATTGGGTGTCACCATTCTAGATTAAATGCTACAGTTAAGCACAAATGCTACAGTTAAGCATAAGTGGCCTACACACTGTATTTGGGCAAGCAGGTGGGACAATGTGGAAATTGCTTAAAATATATGTGCTTCATATAGCAATGGCCATGAGGAGTAGTTGATTTAAGCTACCATTTCCACAGAAAATGACTATACATGTTAGATAAATGCATAAAAGAACTGATTGAATGCCTCAGTGAAAACCTAAAGCCTCGTGGACTTAAAAGGCAAGAGCTTGGAGAGGAACAAAACGCATTGAGGTGATCTCAGCATGTTGCTGCCTATTTTCCTCCCAAGGCAATCGCCAACTCCTGAATTGCAAACATGTAGAAAGAGACACTGAGATAAAAAGCATTAGGCAGCTGCTAAGGAGCTGAAGAGACAAGCAGAGTCCGCAGAGCCTTTTTTTTGTTTGTTTTAAACCATTTCCTGATACTGAAAAAATAAACTCTAGCTCAAAGTTCACCAAGGAGAAAGACATATAGATAAAACTCTGAAAAGGCTACAACCTAGAAGGACAACCTGACATGGACTATTGTACCAGGTAGATTAATGTGGGTTTTAAAAATATTTATCTGTTTACCAGACACAAACTAAATCCTTTATGCAGAAAGAAACAATAATCATAATACATGAGATCCCCGGTATCTAGAATTCAACAAACAAATTAAAACAAATTATCAGACATGTCAGAAAAAGAAAACCCAAATGACAAAAAAAAAAAAAATAAATACTAAGAGAAATAGATCAATAGGTAATTCAAGTAGTGGCACTATTAGATGCAGGCATGTAAAAAAAAAATTACCCTATTATTATGATGATCAAGGAAATGCATAAAAAGATGAAGAATTTCAACAGAGAACTAAAATCTATTCTAAATTAAATATAAATCATAGTATAAAAAGTTCTAAAATTGTCAATATAAAAAGTGGTCATAAGAGCAGATTAAACACGGGAGAGGAGAAGATAAGTGAACTGAAAGATAGATCAATTTTAAAAAATCCAGATTTCAGAATAAAGAGAAATAAGTTTTGGAAAGTAGTAATTACAAATAGAGCCAAAAAGACAAATGCACAATTTTACAAAAATGTGTGAGTGTGTGTGTGTATAACATATAATTAGGGAGGAGTTCGAGGAAGGCGATGATGAGGCCAAGGCAGAGAAAGAAGGGATGGGACAATGGCTGAACTTTTTCAAAATCTAATGGAAATATATCAAGTAAAGCTATCAAAAGTTCTACAATTACTAAGCAGGGTAAATACATGTAAAATCATCCTTGGACGTATTATAGTAAGGCTGCTAGAGGAAGTGGGGTAGCTATAGGAATGAAACAAAAATAATAGATGCAGATATAGTTGAGCAAAAGAAACCAGACACAAAGCAATATTGTTTGTAAATGTTTCTTTACAGAAAGTTCAAAGACAATCACAATTAAATAAGGTGATTGAAATCAGAAGGGTAATTATATGGTCATGATTTAATGACTGAATAGGGGTTTCTGGGTTGCTGGTAACATTCTATATCTTGACCTTCTAGTTGTTAAGCAGATGTGTAATTTAAAAATTTTTTTAATCACATAAATCTTCATAGTTAACATATATGCATTTTACCTATGCATGTTGTGTGTTCTGCTTCAATAAAAATGTAATCTTTTTTCCACATAAAGGAATATGGGTAAAGACTCAGTCCTTTGTTTCTCAAACTTAACCTCTTAACAGTACATATGACTTCATCTTTCTACTTCTTTTTTCTTTGTCTTCTTGCCTTTCACTAGTACCAATATGATAACCCAAATCTCTTTTCCTGCAAATATTTAGGTCTTCGTGATACTGCTGATGCTACACTCCAAAAATTGTCCATCAATTTCTACTGTCAGGTATGATTATGGAAAGCACCTTATGAATATTTTAAATATTCATACCTCATACACTCCCTCTCCCCTCCCTCCCTGCTTCTCTCTCTCTTTCTCTCTCTTTCTTCCAGCATTCCCTGAATTTATTTGGAAGTAATTGCCGAATTTTTCCTTTGATTGCCAGGAATAATGGACTTCCCTAGTACCATAAGACCTGAAAGGACTCACTATAGTCTCTTACTTACATTCAAGTCTAATAGTGCTATGGTCAGGTTTACCTCAGTGATCAAATCTTTTCATCAAGTCACCTGAACTAGAAGAAATGATGTTGTAAAAAGAATATTTGTGATTAATATTTCAACTGAAAAAGGGAAAAACTCCTTGTTTCCAGGGTTGTATATTCTGCATACAGGCAGCAGCCACCGTGGCTGCTGTCAGGGAAAACAACAACAGTAGCATTTGTAAGAGCTCATTATTTGCTAGACACTGCGTTAAGCAGATTGCATGTACTAATTTATTTAATCTCCCCCAAACCTAATTAAATACTTTGAGTGTTACCCATATTGAGGATAGGAAAACTGAGACACAAAGAGGTTCAGTAATCTCCACAGGTCACAGAGCTAGTAGGGAAAGAGCACACATCTGAATTGAAGCATCACTACGTCAGATTCGTGCGAAGAATTTGAAACCTTCCCTCGAAAAGTTCAAGTCTAAGCCCATTGAAATGAATTGAGTAGAGACAGATTAACAGGAAGAAGCATACAGTTTATGAATGTGCATGAAATGAGAGCTATACACAAAAATTGAGATCTTTAGAGGCAACAGACAGTTGAAATTTAAATATCCTCCTCATAGGGGATAGGGCATTGGGGGATGCAGGCAATTTTAGGGGTTAGTAAATGATTTAAGGATAAACGGACCTGAAAAACAGAAACTGACTGGTAAATGATTCTTTTCATAAACTGAAAAGAAACTATAGTTTGGGACAAAGTTCATCTGGGCTGTAGATGTAGTGTTTAATTTTCTGTGTCTCTTTTTTCTGTGATATTACCTTTATTTAATCTTCTGTGGGTAATGAAATCTCAGGGACAGAATTGAAGGCAATTGTGTTCCTCCTGGGCAACTTTCTAGGTAGATAAGAGTATTTCAGGGAACAACTTCATACTGTGCTTTGGGAGAGACACAGTTGAGAGATAGGAAGGGGGATGGTGAAGAAAGGTCAGAAGAGAACTTGAGTTTGTTTCTTTAGTTCAGTATATCTAAGAGCCACATTTGGGGTATAATTTTCCAAGTCCCCAAAGTCTAAACTTTCTTTTTTAAGCAGTTTTTGTGAGGTGTAATTTATGTAATCAACTTTATTCATTTGAAAAGTACAATTAGATAATTTTAACATACATGAGCCATTAGACCACCATAGGAATCAAGATAATGAACACATTCCTCACCCTTCTCAATAATTTTCTCATACTTCTTTGTAACCTCTCCTCCCCCTTCTTCTCCAAACCCCCACTCCAAGGCAATTATTGATCTTCTTTCTAGTATAATAGATTAGTTTGCATTTTCTAGAATTATACATAAACAGAGGTATAGAATGGATCATCTTCTAACCTTGCTTCTTTTACTCGTGATGCATTCACGTTGTTGCATGTATCAATAGTTCATTTCTTTTTATAGTTTAGTAGCATTCTCTCTTATGGATGCACCACAATTTGTTAATTCGCCTGTTGATTAACAACTATTTTCAATTTTCGGTTTTTACAACTAAAGCTGCAAAGAACATTTGCATACATGTCTTTGTATAAAAATATGATTTCATTCCTCCCAGATATCTTGGAGCGAGGGTGGAGTCAGATGAGAGGTATAAACTTAATTTGTAAAGAAACTGCCAAACTGTTTTCCAAAGTGATTATACCATTTTGCATCCCCTCCAGCAAAGTATGACAGTTTCACCTGTTCCACACACATAGCTGACAGTCTAATAGATGTGTATTGGTATTTCATGGTGCTTTTAATTTGCATTCTCCTAACAAGAATGATGTTAAATATCTTTTCATGTGCCTATTTGCCTTCAGTAAATCTTCCTTATGAAGATATCTGTTAAATACTTGACCATATTTTTCGTTTATTTCTTTATTAATACTTATGCTGTCTTTATTAATTTGTTCATTCTAGATTTATACATAATGTGTTTTAATTTTACAGTATTAAGGTGGTGCAAATGTTTTGTTATATGGTTACATTGTGTAATTCTTAAGAGGGTGTTTATTGTGCTCATCTCCTCAACAATATTCAGTGTACTCCACAGGTAGGTTTTTGTCCCTCACCCCCCTCTTCTTGGTTTCCAATGTCCTTTACAACTGTTTGTATCCCTGTGTACCCATGATTTTGCCCCCACTTAGTAGTGAGACTATGTGGTGTCTGTTTCTCCATTCTTGAGATACTTTAGTTATAATAATGATTTTCAGTTTCATCCAAGTTGCTATAAAAGACATTATTTCATTCCTTTTTATGGCTAAATTGTATAAACAATAATCCATGGTGTGTGTATGTGTGTGTCTGAAATTTGAAAAGTCCAATTTCAATACTCTACATCTTTGCAATTATAAGTTGTGTAATGGTAAACATTCAGGGGCAGATATCTTTTTGTTATGCTGACTTCTTTCCTTTGGGTAGATAACCAGTAGTGGGGGTGCTGGATTGAATAGTAAGTCTACATGTATTTCTTTAAAGAATCTCCATAGTATTTTTCATAGAGGTGGTACTAGTTTGCAGTCCCACTAATGATGCCTGTGTTCCTTTTTCTCTGGACAATCTAATAGGGGTAATGCTTTAATATGCATTTCCCTGATGATTAGTGATATTGAACATTTTTCATATGGTTTTGGCCATTTGTCTATCTTCTTTTGAAAAATTATCTTTGGCCAACTTTTTGATGAGGTTATTTGTATTTTTCTTGTGGATTTGTTTGAGTTCTTTATGGATTCTGAATATTAGTCCATGTCAGATGTAGAGTTTGAAAACATTTTATCCAATTCTATAGGTTGTCTATTTATTATATTGATTATTTCTTTTTATTTTTTAAGTCTTATTTATTTTCACTTTTATTGTACTTACTTCAGGACTTAATTAAATTAAAAAGCTTCCACACAGCAAAAGAAATATCAACATAATAATCTTCACTCAAATTAAAAAATTTTGCTCTTCAAAAACTTTGTTAAAAGATTGAAAAAGTGAGTCAAAGACCAAGAGAAAATATTTGTGAACTATATAATCAACAAAAGTCTTCTAAACAAATCTAGAATAGATAAATAACACTCAAAGCTCTAAGAATCAAACAACTCAATTAAAAAATGGTCAAGTACAAAACACAAAACCGAGTAGGGAAAGGAAGCCTTATTCAATAAATGGTTCTAGGAAATTTGGATAGCTACATACAGAGGAATGAAACTGAATCTCTATCTCTCACTACATACAAAAATTAATTCAAGATGATAAAGAGACTTACATTTAAGACAATAAACCATAAAACATTCTTGAAGAAAACATGAAAATCTCTTCTAGATATTGGCCTATGAAAATATTTTATATTTTCACATAGTTATGATTGAATTGTGCACCCTTAAAAGATGTTGAAATCATCATCCTCAGTATATAAAGCACCTATGAATATGTAGTATGACCTCATTTGTCCATTGAGCATCTGGAGGTGATAAGTAGAGATGAGATCATTGGAGTGGGCCCTATTGCAAAGTGACTACTAACCTTATAAAAACAGAAAGCAGAAACACACACAGAGATGAACATTTTGACATGAAGACAAAGACTTTCAAGCAAAAGGATACCAGAGATTGCTGACAAACCACTACAAGATAGGAGACAGAGAGATTCTTCCTTACAACCTTCATAAGATACCAACTTTGCTGACACCTTGATTCAGACTCCAGCCTCCTGAACTGCGAGACAATACATTTCTATTGATTAAAGTCATCGAACATGTGGTACTTTGTTATAGCAGCCCTAGAAAACTATTATTTGAGTATATAGGTCATTAAATATGAATGCTTGATTTCGAATCAAACTGTAATTTATTATATCTCAGACAAGAAGCAGTACCATTGGTCATAGTATGCACTTAAACTACCAAAACAGTTTTACCATCTTAATGGTAGCTTGTATACATCATTAGGGAAGAAGCCTGAAGAAGAAATGGTGATGAAGTTTCCAAAGGTGTTTTCCACGGCCTGTTGAGAATTGAACAACTTTTCTTGCAAGAAGTGGTCCAAATCTGAAGCCATGGTATTCAGTTGGTGCAAAGTCTGGAAAACACAGTGGAAGACAATTTCCAAGTCTAGCTTCTGTAGAACGAGCAGCTTTGTTTGTGACATATGGTCAAGCATTGCCTTGCAGAAAGACTTGCCTGTCTCCATTGACCAATTTTGATTGCTTAATCATAAGCATCTGCATCATTTTGTCCAATGAGTTGCGATAGACATCCAGTGTAGCTGTGTGACCATGTTTTAGGAAGTGTAGTGAATAATACCAGTGCTGGACCACCAAACAGACACCATTAGCTTTTATAGATGAATATTAAGTTTTGGACACTGTTTTGGTACTTTATCTTTATCCAACCATTGTGCCAAATGCTTGTGATTATCAAAAAGAATTCAATTTTCATCACATGTAATAATATGGTATAGAAATGACTTGCCTTTAAGTCAAGATAGCAAGAAAGGCAAGTTTTGAGATAATTTCTCTCCTGGTGCTCATTTAGTTCATGAAAAACCCAACTATCCAGCTTCTTTACCTTGCCAATTTGTTTCAAATGGTCCAGTATTGTTGGAATATTAATGTCAAACCTTGGCATTAATTTATGAGTAGTGTAAAATAGATTTTCTTCCACTACAGCTTTTAGCTCCTCATTATCCACCTTAGTTTAAGGTCGCTACATGGCTCATTTTCAAGATTAAAATCACCAGAATGGAACTTGTCTAATCATATTTAGCCATATCCTTCCCAAACTCTTTGTTGACATTTTGAACTGTCTGTACTGTTCTGGTCCGTGATGGAACTCATATTTGAAAATAACAGGAGTGTTTGACTTATTTGTGGTTTCACAAAAATTGCTCTAAAAAAACTGAAAGATGACCACAAGCAAAAATATGAATTTGAAACACTGAGGCTGTATCTTCACAATAAAATAAAACAAGAAGTGTCAAAATGAAATGTCACAGATACTAACTTTAAAACTTAGTATTTTAGGACATTGGACATTTTATACTTAATAACCTAAGTAATTGTTCTGGAAACATTTGTTGAACAGAAAAGTTCTTCCTCTACTTAATTGCTTTTGCACTTTGTTGTAAGACAACTGATCATGTATGTGTGAGTCTTTTACCATATTCTTTTCTGTTCCATTAATCACTTGTCTATCAATAACAATACCAAAGTGTATTGATTAATGCAAATATATTAATATAATCAATCTTAAGTCAATATAGTATCTTCAATTTTGTCTTTCCTTTTCAAAGTGTTTTAGCTATTATACACCTTTTGCATTTCTATAATATTCTTAGAATCAGCTTTCTAAAAACTACCAAACAAATATATTGGAATCTTTTCAAGATCACTCTAAATGTAAATAGCTCAATTTGTAAAGAATTGACATCCTATCAATACTGAGTTTTCTGGCCTATGAACAATTTCTAATTCTCCACTTATATAGAACTTTAATTTAGCCATTTTTGTCATTTTCATTGTCAATCTTTGCATTTTTTTTTTGATGCATGTCTGAGTATTTCATATCTGGCATTCGCTTATACAAGAATAGTATTTTTCAAAGTTTTTATTTTCTAATTTCTCATTGCTAACATTTATTTTTAAATTTTAAGCCTGTATCCTGAAATCTTGCTAAATTTAACTTTTGGTTTTATGAGGCTTTTATAGGATTTTCTACTCCGATGATCATGTTATTCTTACATGTAGTTTCACTTCTTCCTTTCAAATCTGGATGTCTCTTATCTAATTATTCATTTTCCTTAAGCCATTGGCTAGAATATGTCAGGAAAATGCAAATTGGAGCAGATATCCCAGCCTTGTTCTTGAAGGGAAAGCAGTTAGTCTTTCAAAATTAACCATAATACTCAGCTACAGATTTATCTTAGATATTCTTTATCCAGTTGAGGAAATCTCATTTTATCTCAAGTTTGCTAAGAATTTTTATTAAGACTAAATCTCAGTTGCTTTCACAATGATGCATCATAAACTTAAACTATTTTCTTTTAGTGAACAGGAACACCTTCATGGTCTAACCTTGAGAATGCACAAAAATAACATGTTGCTTTCAACTTTGGTACCTACAAGGAGAGTTCATATATCTCATATATCTATCTATAAAAGACAAATGTAAGATACTTTCTTACAGATGCATCATTAATAGTTTTTTATCATGTTGATATTGAATTTCATCAAATGGTGTTTTGCATCTATTAAAATAATTGTGTTATATATTTTTTTTAAATTTTTTTTTTCTATTTTGAGCAGTGCCCCACAACACCTGGCTATTTTTACAGACAGGATCTCACTCTTGCTCAGGCTGGTCTTGAA
Organism: Arctocebus calabarensis; assembly: GCA_963573935.1. NCBI lineage: Eukaryota > Metazoa > Chordata > Mammalia > Primates > Lorisidae > Arctocebus > Arctocebus calabarensis. Next base: position 1,649 of record CAUYON010150591.1, on the reverse strand, counting down.
CTCCTAAGCTCAAGCAATCCACCCACCTCAGCTTCCCTGAGTGCTATGATTACATTTGTAAGACACCATTAAATTTTTGATTATTATGTGTGGAAGTTTCAACTGATTGAATTTTGAATGTTAAGCCAATCATGCCTGAAAAAAACTCTACTCATTGATAAAATATTACCCTTTCCAGGCAATGCTAGAGTCTTTTGCTAAAAGTTTATTAAGACTTTTATGGGTATTCTTCTGGATATTATTTGTCTATAGTTTTCATTTTGGGGGACATCTAGAATTAGATAGTAATTTTTCTCTCCTCTTCAACTTTCTCATGTTAAGTTATGTTGAATTGGAATCAGGTACTTCTTGAATATTTGCTAGCATTCATCACTAAAACTGGGCTTTTTGTTTGTTTTGTTTTCTAAAAGTCTTTTAAGAGTACATTCAATAATATTAATGGTATGTTACTTACAGGTATTATACTTTTTCTTCAGTAAATTTTATTAGTTTGTTCTTCATGGAATTTTTTTATTTCATATAAATTGTCAAATTTATTGGCCCAGAGCTTTTCATATTATCATCATTATGAATTTAATATCTGTACATTGATACCATATCCTTTATTCTTGATATTAATAGTTTATATATTCTCTTATTTTTTCCTGATCAGTCTGAGTAGAGGTTTATCAGTTCCATCAATCTTCTCAAATAAACTTTTAGTTATTCTCAAATAAGCTTTTAGCATTTTTGATTTTTATACTTTTATGCTTTCTATTTCTTTCCTGTTTGCTTTGATATTTGTAGTTTCCTTTTTTCAGCTCACTTTGAATTTCATCTGATCCTGTTTTTTATATTTTCCTATATAGAATATGAGGTTATTAATTTTTAATCTTTTTTATATTGTACATGTACTATAAATTTCTCTCTAATTATTGCTCTGCCTGAGTTCTACAAGTTTTGATGTGTATCTTCATTTTATTCAGTTCAAATCTATACTAGTTTTTCTTATTATTTCTTTTTTGATCTATAACTTATTTAGATAGTTGATATTGTGTTTCCAAATCTTTGGGGAGTTTTCTCTGATATCTTTCTATAATGGATCTCAGTGTTAATTTCACTGTATTAAGACACTACATGTTCTGTGACTTGAATTACTTTAATCATACTGAAAATAAGTCTATGGCTTAGAAAATGATCTATATTAGTAAACGTTTTATATATATACAAATGTTTCCTGTGCTGCTATGAACTGAATATTTGTATCCTCTCTTAATTTGGATGTAAAGCCCAGTTACTAAGGGGGTGCCTTTAGAAGGTGATTATGTCATAAGGGTGAAGCCCTCACAAATGGAATTAATTTCCTTAAAAAATAAAATCCATAGTGTTGCATCTTTTATTATGTAAGGACACACCTGGAAGTTGCTACCTACGACTCAACAAGCAGACCCTCACTAGGCACAGAATCTGATGTTGCCCCAGTCTTAAAACACCATAAACTGAAAAATTGTGAAGAACAAATTTTTTTATATATATAATTTTATTGAATCATAATTCTGTACATTGGTGCAATCATAGGGCACGATTCATATACATTCAGAAATGTTTTGATCGTACTGTTACAGATAGCCTTCATGGCATTTTCTTGATCACTATATAAAGACATTGAT
>CAUYON010150590.1:0-42844 GCA_963573935.1 Arctocebus calabarensis | reverse complement strand
TATTCTTGTGCTATAACTGGGTTTTAGCCTTCATATGAAAGCTATAAATTAGCTTCATAGTAGGGCTGAGTACATTGGATACTTTTTCTTCCATTCTTGAGATACTTTGTTACTTTTCCTTCTTCTTCTCCTCCTTCTTCTTTTTTTCACTTTGTTGCCCAGGATCGTGGTGTCACAGTTCACAGGAACCTCAAACTCCTGGATTCAATTGATCCTCCTGCCTCAGCCTTCAGAGTAGCTGGGACTACAGGCACCCATCACAACATCTACCTAATTTTTCTTATTTTTAGTAGAAATGGGGTCTTGCTCTTGCTCAGGCTGGTCTCAAACTCTTTTTTTTTTTTTTTTTTTTGACACAGAATCTCAAGCTGTCATCCTCAGTAGAATGCTGTGGCATCACAGCTCACAGCAACCTCCAACTCTTAGGCTTAAGTGATTCTCTTGCCTCAGCCTCCCAAATAGCTGGGACTACAGGCTCTAGTCACAATGCCTGGCTATTTTGGGGTTGTAGTTGCCATTGTTGTTTGGCAGTCCCAGGCTGGGTTCAAACCCACCAGCTATGGTGTATGTGGCTGGTGCTCTAGCCGCTGAGCTATAGGCGCCGAGTCTAGTCTCAAACTCTTGAGCTCAAGCAATCCACCTGCCTCAGCCTGCCAGAGTTCTAGGATTACAGGTGTGAGCCACTGTGCCCCACCACATTTTCTTCTTTTTGCACAAGCAATTTACGTTCACTATGGCAATTTAGAAAACATAGGCATGTGCTAAAATCATTTCTAAGCCAATCACCCAGTGACAGCTATTCTGACTATTCTGATGTTTACTGACCTAGACATTTTTCTCTGTACGTGTAATAATATTATCTATTATATTTTTGTGCCTCATTGATGCCACGAATTAGGCTCAAATACTTGATGTGACTTAATTATCTCCTTTGTCCTCGAAATAACCCAGCGAAGTAGTGACTTTCATTATAGTCGGAGAAACTGAAATAAACAAAGTACAAGATCACGTTGTTAATAAATGGTGGTGCTGGGATTGAATGTAGGCAGTTACTTTTTAAATTATTTTTAATACAAAAAAGGATTCATACTTTTTCTTTCTTTTTTTTTTTTTAGAGACAGAGTCTCACTTTATTGCTCTCAGTAGAGTGCTGTGGTGTCACAGCTCACAGCAACTTCCAACTTCTGGGCTTAAGCGATTCTCTTGCCTCAGCCTCCTGTGTAGCTGGTACTACAGGCGCCCGACACAACGCCCGGCTATTTTTTCTGTTGCAGTTTGGCCGGGGCCCAGTTCGAACGCGCCACTCTTAGTAGATGGGGCCAGCGCCCTGCCCACTGAGCCACAGGCACCGCCTGATTCATACTCTTTCATATCTTGCTTTCTTTGTTCCAAAGCATATCCGGTAGACTGGATATACTTGAAGTAAACCCATCACTTCGTTATTAAGCACTTTAGCACGTTCTGAGATATGGTAACTGTCAAGTTGCTGAATCAAATGCTCACTTTGGACATTTCCGTTGGTTCTAATCTTCCCGCAACTGAGCACAGTCAAATCCTTGGTAAATGATTCCATGAGCTTCATTTACCGAGGAGGAACGCATAGCTCTTCACAGCCTGCCACTCTCCTGCCGCTAAACTGAGTCCTACCTTCTAGCTGTCCTCAGCGCTGGCCCCTCCAGGCATGCCCTTCCACACAGCTGCTTCTCCACTCCGCTGCCTCCGTTCTTCTCTGCCTACAGTTCCCAATCTTCAAACGGCACCTGTCCCACTTCCTGCACTAACCACATGGGCCACCAGCAGTACAGAAAGAGAGAACCATGCCACGACTCCACCCAGCGCATTACACTAATTTTATTTGCTCACATCAGTTGCTTTGTAAAGTTCAAGGCCTTTCATGTTCCTCTTGGAATCCTTGAGGCTTACACTGTGCCTGCCATATACTCTATAGCTCACTAATTAAAAGAAACTAAGTTGTTCCTAATAACCAACAAAATCAGAGTAAGGAGAGCTACTTTCCACTGAAAAGTATTTATTATTTGTTTAATATTATGAAAATTATTATTTATTCCAGGCACTGTGGCTAATTGCTTTAGGTGTATTATTTACATTAACACAACATCTGCATGCAATTATTGTTTCCTTTTCTGGGTAAGGAAATTGAGTCTCTGAGAGGTGAATTAATACACCTAAGATCACCCACTTGATAAATAACAGAAACAGAATTTTAGTCCAGTCTAAGCATAAAAACCATGCTCTTAATGGGCACAACTGGGGTCACCCACAATGTGATGACCTATCTCCATTCACTGAACAAAAATTTACTAGGCACCTCCTATGTTCTGGTCCTGAGACACAAATACGCACCATTCCTGCCTTCCTGAAGCTGCCAATCAAATGAAGATGAGTTCAAATTGGAGTGGGCCTCAGAACTGTCTGATGCACATGTTGAAAATGCAGATTTCCCAGCCCTGGAGATTCTGATTCAACCTGTCTGCAAGTAGGGCCCAGGTATTGTCAGAACTCCTCAGCCCAGGCTAACATTCAGTCAGTAGGTACTGGTGGCCCCTTGCTTGTTGAAATAGTGACAAATCTTCTAAACCACTTGATAAACAGGCATTGTGCCAAGAGCCCTGAGTGTAGGCTACCCAAGTTTTTCTGGATGCTCAGGTTTTAGCAATGAAAGCCTCATCACAGAAAAGGCAGGATGGTTAGTTACCATATCCAAGTATTTTCTGCCACCCCAGCTACCCTGATATTTCCCAGATCTGCCATAGTTCAGAAACCATAGGTTAATCCATCTTAATCACACTTATAAAATGGGCCTCTGAGATTGTAACTGCTCTCAGTTTTGATTGATGGATGCTCTTGCCCTTTCTGCAGTTCAATGTTTTTTGTTGTTTTTTTTTTTTTTTTTGAGACAGAGCCACCATCTGTCGCTCTGGGTAGAGTGCCGTGGTGATATGGCTTACGAGGAACCTCAAACTCCTGGGCTCAAGCAATTCTCTTGCCTCAACCTCCCGAGTAACTGGGACTACAGGTACCCTCCACAATACCAGCTAGTTTGTCTATTTTTAGTAGAGACAGAGTCTCACTCTTGCTAAGGCTGGTCTTGAACTCCTGATCTCAGGCAATCCATCCACCTCAATGGATTACAGGATGTATCTCAGAGTGTCAGGATTGCCTCAGCTTGCCTGCAGGACAATTACAGAGTGTCAGGATTACAGCAGCGAGCCACCACACCTAGCCAGGTTTGATATTTTGACTATCACCTCTGGCTCAAGTGATTCTCATGCAGACCACTCTTGGAGAAATGCTTGTCTGATTGCCTGATACCAGTCGAAGTACTGAGGACATTTTGGATAACATAAACTAGAAACGTTTATACGATGCTTAGGACCATTTTAAGAACCAGACTCACATTAATTAGATCATTCACGCCTCACTACAATACTTTGAAATAGGTAGTATTACTATGTCCATTTCACAGATGGCAAAACTGAGGCCCAAAGAGGTTCACCAAGACTGTGCAGCTAATAAGGAGCAGAGGCAGGAATTGAACTCAGCCAGTGTCCTGCAGGCAAGCTGAGATAAAGGCTCCCACACAGCAGACCGGGTGGGCTTTTTGTTAGAGCCAAAACCTCGGCAGACTCAGTCCCTCTGCCACACTGCTAGAGCCACTATCTCGCTCCGAACCTCTGGTGTCCAGATTTGGAGCCACCGACACAGCCTGCAAAGGCTCCAGGCCTGAAGTTGACATTGAATTCTTCCTTCCTCTCATTGCTCTCAGAGAAGCTGTTTTCAGTTCTCACAGCGGCTCTCCTCACATGGCAGCAAACTCTGAATACCAACCACATTTAGGAGCGAGGGATTGAAGCATATGTCAGAGCCCAAGAGAGGAACTAGTGACAGCCTTCTTCGGGGAAGGAGTGTGAGTTTTTTTGCAGGCAGGGCTGCTTTTTCAGTGAACTTCTCCTCTTCAATTTCGAGTCCACCTGTTAGCAGACCAGATGGCCCCAGCTAGCCTTTTCTTTCACAGGCTTCAAATAAAATACAACGCTCTCTGAGATTTAACCAGATTCCACCCACCGACACTAGCTCCCTCTATACCCAGGTGTTTCACGTCGAAGGCTCTCAGAGTCACAGAGTTGGACACCTACACAATCTGCCATTTATGACCAGGAAAACAGAGGCCCAGGGTGGTTGCTGAGACTCTCATCGAGCCTTTCGATAAATTCTTACTGGGCTCTCACTGTGTGCCAAGCATTTCCTAGGTCTGTGGATACAGATGAAAGATGCAGAAATGGCTTCTGACCTCTCATGGAGCTTACAGCCCAGAGATCAGGTAGAATACGGCAATTTGTTTTCATTAGGAGAGGTGCTGTGAAGAAGTTAGCGTTACTTGAGGGTGCTTACCAACGAGGTCTAACCCACTGACAACCGGGGAAAACTTCTCCAAAAAGAGAAAGAGTGACAGCTGGCTCAAACAAAATGGAGGAAGGGAGCAGGTATTCCAGACAGAGGGGTCAGCGTTTGCACGGGAGCCCGAAACCTATCAGAACCTGCCAGAATACCCAGGGCAGCGCCGAGGGAGGCCGGCGTGTAGGAGCTTGCTACCTTGGCAGGAGGTATGGATGTTTTCCTGAAGATGCTAAAATGTTTCTAATACAAGCATGATAGAGTTGGATCTGCATTTTTTTTTTCCTTTGAGACAGAGTCTCAAGCTGTCGCCCTGGGTAGAGTGCCGTGACGTCACAGCTCACAGCAACCTCAAACTCTTGGGCTTAAGTGATTCTCTTGCCTCAGCCTCCCAAGTAGCTGGGACTACAGGTGCCCACCGCAACACCCAGCTACTTTTTTTTTTTTTGTAGAGACAGAGTCTCACTTTATCACCCTCAGTCGAGTGCCATGGCATCACACAGCTCATAACAACCTCCAACTCCTGGGCTTAGGCCATTCTCTTGCCTGAGCCTCCCAAGCAGCTGGGACTACAGGTGCCCGCCACAACGCCTGGCTATTTTTCTGTTTTGCAGTTTGAGGCCAGGTTTGAACCCACCACCTTCGGTATATGGGACCGGTGCCCTATTCGATGAGTCACAAGCGCCACCCATGGATCTGCATTTTTTTAAAGACTCTTTTGATTTAACAGCACCGCAGGCAGAGCTAGGCCTCAAATTCAGGTCTCCCCTCTCCCAGTCCAATGTTCTTTTTCACCAGTCCCAGAACTTAAGCTCTGGTCTTGCAATTTATGTGTTAGAAACTCTTTTCCTTTTTTCTTCTTTTTTAATCTTTTTGCAAATGGAACCTCACTATGTTTCCCAGGCTGGAGTGCAGTGGCTATTCACAGGTATGATCACAGCTTGCTATGGCCTCAAACTCCTGACCTTTAGCGATCCTCTAGCTTCAGCCTCCAGAGTAGCTGGCACTATGGGCAGGCACCACTGCACCCAGCTGTCCTCTCTATTTTTAGCCTCGCCCCTTTTACCTCTTTCCCTGGTGCTGTTAAATCAAATGCACCTCTTTCCGGAGGTGAGTGAGTTGTGGGCCCAGATGGATGGCCTGAACCAAATCCCAGCTATCTGCTCTCTAGCTATGTGGCCTTGGGAAAGTTAATTAACACCTCTGAGCTTCAGTTTCTCATCCGTAAAATGACAATAGAGGTCTACTTCAGATAATTGTTATCACAATATTTAAAAAATTACTATTTATTTTTTAATACCATCTGCCCAGACTAAAGTGCAGTGGCTATTCTCAGGTGCCATCAGAGTGCACTACAGTCCCAAATTCCTGGCCTCAACTGATCCTCCTGCCTTGGCCTCCCAAAGAGCCAGGATTACAGGTGTGATGCCTGTCCCATACATTCCCTGTCCCATACATTACAGGTGTGATGCCTGTCCCATACATTCCCTGTCCCATGATGCCTGTCCCATACATTCTTTTTTAAGGTCTTCTGAAACGGAAGTAACCACTGCTTTTTGTTTTCCCAGCAAGGCTTCTTACCCTTTTTCCTCTGGTAAAACTCATCCCAGCCAGTCACAGTAGGGGGAGGCCTTGTCTGAGACTAGATGTGGAAGTTCTCACTTTCCCCTAGCCGGGGCCGCTGGCTGACCTGAGCTCCAGCGGTCAACACACAGGCACAGTGAGAAAAGCAGAGCCCAGAGCTGGACAAAGAAAATGAGTTGCTGGTTCTAGTCATCCCGGGTGGCTGCAACTGACTTTCATTTCTGTGAGCTGCTTACAGCCCTGCTGGCTTCTCCAGTCACTGACTCCCCTTCTCAAGGTAGCCACATTAAGAGGGGTTTTGACACTTGCAACCAAAGTGACAAATACACAAGGTCTCAGGCAATTCTGAATCATCAGCTTAGAGCCCTGAAGTTCAATTTTTTTTCTTTTTTAGATACAGTCTCACTTTGTCGCCCTCAGTAGAGTTCTGTGGCGTCACAGCTCACACCAACTTCCAGCTCTTGGGCTTCGGTGATTCTCTTGCCTCAGCCTCTCAAGAGTAGCTGGGACTACAGGTGCCCACTACAACACCTGGTTGGTTGTTGCAGTTTGGCTAGCGCCAGGTTTGAACCTCTCCATCCTCGGTACATGGGGCTGGCGCCCTACTCACTGAGCCACAGGCACTGCCCTTCTTTTCAAATCTTTTAGAATGCAAGTCTATAAAACAGATAAAAGAGGAAGTGCTGTGGCAGTTGTGAGAGCCCCCTCTGCCCGCCGCCTCCCCTGCATCCAGCCGACAGCTGATCATCCAGTCCAACTTCCTACATCAGGAATCACCTTGACCACTGACACCTGGTCATGTGACTTCAGCTTGAACACATTCAAAACAGGCAGCTGAGCAAGGCTTGGGGCCGTCCAGTCCACTTCCTCTTTCAGCCTTCTCTGGATAGCAAGATGGTTCTTCCTCTGCTTCCTGGTGACTCTCACCCATGGACCCTGGTCCTCAGAAATGTAACAGAGTTAATTAAAGACATCTTCCTATGGCGGCCCTTCCCAAAGACAATTTTCATGTCCCATTTAGTTCCCAGCTTATGCATTCTTAGTTCCTTCTGACTGTTCCTCATGGGACCTCATGTCCAGCTGGTGAGATGCTTAAAATAGGCAGACTGCTGTTTAAGGTGTGATTTAAGGAGGGACATAAAGACAGAAGGCTTAGAGCTAGGAAAAAATGTTTATTTTAAAACACACACACACAAGGTTTATGGTGACCCCATTACTTCCTCTGTGCCGCATCTCCCTGCCTGTCCCAGGCTCCATGCTCAGGGCTGTCAATTCCATGTTTTCTTTACCCATGAAACTGGGTACCATTTTAATCCCCTTTTAAAATATGATGCCCAGAGGAATACAAGTAACTGGCTCAAATCCAAGATGAGGATTTGAACCCAGGTCTCGCTTGACTCCAAAGCTGGGGTGTTGAGGTGCATTTCTACCAGAAGACATGGCTGGCTCCCTTCCAGACCACCCTGCCTGGAAGATGATAGCACAGAGCCCAGGAAGGACAGCACCAATGCAGATGACTTTTTGCAGACTTTATACTACTGTGGTCAGGACACAAGGCTGGCACCTCCTTTGGGTGTAAGCCTTGGAGACACTTATTTTTAAACATGACACAGTCATTTGTGCTAGAGCTGATTTAATCTGTTATTTGAATGAGCAGTCAAGGAAGATGTGGGTCTTGGGGTTGGAAGGATGAGGCATGACTGCCTGCGTGACCAGATCGATTACAGTGGCCCAGCTTCCCTTTTCTCTTGCCCATAGAGACTCTTCAAGCTCTTTCTTGACCCACATCTCACTTCAGGAGGCCATTATACCCAAGGAGGAGAATCTGGGGAGCAAAAAGGTGAAGGAGCTAGCCCTGACCACCTAGAGCCTCTGATGCCCCCAGAAGGGAACCTGTTCTCTGGTCTCGCCTCTCAACCTCAGGGGCACATCAGTGTTCCATAACTGTGTCTGATTTTTTTCTGAAAATGTTCTAGGTGTGAATTGTAACAGTGCTAATAACAATAACATTCTCCATAACTTTTATTGAGCAATTGCTTTACACAGGGACACACATTACCTTTTCCCTCCCTCAAAACCTGCCTACCACACAGGTACTATATTACTGTCATCCCATTTTTACAGACATGGTCCTTCAGGTCAGAAGAAAGCAGGTAACCAGTAGAGGTTTCTTGCCCGAAGTCACCCACTTATGAACAGCACAGCTTATATTTGAACTCCAGCAATCTGACCTCGAGCCCAGCTATCTTGATATACCAAGTGAAAAAAGCCAGTTTTCCAACAGTACAGTGTAAAAAGCAATAAAACAGGAACGAACGGCTGCTACAAATGGGCAACCACATGGATGAAGCTCATGATCATTATGTTGAGCGAAAGAAGCCAGACAAAAGTGTATATAGACTATGATTTCACTTGCATGATACATTCAATTTACAAAATTCTAGAAAACACCAACATAATTGTAGAAAATGCAACAGAAATCACATCCGTGGTTGCCAGGGGACTGAAGGGGCCAGCAGCAAAAGATCACAAAGACATGAGGAGACCTCAAGAGTCTGGGGTTGTCTCCATGCTTGTAGCTCAAGCAGCTAAGGTGCCAGTCACTTGCCCCAGAGCTGGAGGATTTGAACCCAGCCCAGGCCTGCCAGGCAGCAATGACAACTACAACCAAAAAATAGCCGGGCCTTGTGGCAGGTGCTTGTAGTCCCAGCTACTTAGGAGGCTGAGGCAAGAGAATCACTGAAGCCCAGGAGTTGGAGGTTGCTGTGAGCTGTGATGCCACAGCACTCTACCCAGGGTGACAGCATGAGGCTCTGTCTCAAAAAAAAAGAGTGGAGGGTCTTTGTCTCCACTTGGTGATGGCTTTCCAGGTGTGCAATTATCAAAACTCATCAAACGTATACTGTACACGCACATCATTTCTTATACATCAATTATGTCTTCAGTAAAACTTAAACAGCATCATGCAAGATTCTGGTTTAGTTTTTAAGGAAAAATTGTATATCTATACATGTATACATATATGTATACATATATTTTACATACTATATGCACATAAAATTATATACACTGGGCTCGGTGCCTGTGGCTCAACAGGCTAAGGCACCAGCCACGTACACCTGAGTTGGTGGGCTCGAATCCAGCCCGGGCCCACCAAACAACAATGATGGCTGCAACCAAAGAATAGCCGGGCGTTGTGGCCGGTGCCTGTAGTCCCAGCTACTTGGGAGGTGGAGGCAGGAGACTCACTTGAGCCCAGGAACTGGAGGTTGCTGTGAGCTATGATGCCACAGCACTCTATCCAGGGTGACAGCTTGAGGAAAAAAAAAAAAATTCATATACACTGAATGTTAATATGTAATTAATTGGTAAACCACATATAAATATATAAGTTATGTATTTTTATATGACTTAGCATAACTCACAAGGTTCTGTGTGATGTGGTCCCTGACTTTCTCCCCAGTGTCACTTTTTTGTTGTTGTTTTTTCGAGACAGAGTCTCACTTTGTCGCCCTTGGTATAGTGCCATGGCATCACAGCTCACAGCAACCTCAAACTCCTGGGCTTAAGCAATTCTCTTGCCTCAGCCTCCCAAGTAGCTGGGACTACAGGTGCCCGCCCCAATGCCCAGCTATTTTTCTTTGTTGCAGTTATCATTGCCATATTTTAGCTGGCCCCGGCCGGGTTCAAACCTGCCACTCTTGGTGTATATGGCCATTGCCCTGCCTACTGAGCAATGGGCACCAACCCCAGTGTCATTTCTGTCACCACTGCCCCTAAACCTCCCTGTTGGACTAGTAGGTATTACTTTCATTTTCCCCGCCGCCACAAGCATTCTCTATTTCCTGGCCTTCTCGCTTGCTCTTTATTCCCTCCGCCTGTAGCCTCTTACACCCTCCACCATCTTCCCTTGATTCCTAATGTCTCCCTCCCACTTCAGCCCAAAGTACTTCCCCTTTAGTACCTGACATTGTAATTGTTTGATGCTTTTTCTCTGTTGTTACCTTTTAAGTTTTACAAGGACCAGAGGCTCCACATGTGGGTTCATGAGGGTATTCCTACTAGGCCCACAGATCCTCGCACATAGAAAATATTCACTAGGCTAGGCACCCGTAGCACAGTGTTACGGTGCCAGCACATACACCAAAGGTGGCAGGTTTGAACCTGGCCCGGGCCAGCTAAACGATGAGAACTTCAACAACAACAACATAGCCAGGCATTGTGGCAGGTGCCTGTAGTCCCACGTACTTGGGAGGCTGAGGCAAGAGAATCGCTGATGCCCAAGAGTTTCAGGTTGCTGTGAGCTATGACGCCATGGCACTCTACCAAGGATGATAAAGTGAAACTCTATCTAGGCTCGGCGCCCGTGGCTCAACGCGCTAAGGCGCCAGCCACGTACACCTGAGCTGGCGATTCAAATCCAGCCTGGGCCCGCCAAACAACAATGACGGCTGCAACCAAAAAATGGCCAGGCGTTGTGGTGGGCACCTGTGGTCCCAGCTACTTGGGAGGCGGAGGCAAGAGACTCGCTTGAACCCAGGAATTGGAGGTTGCTGTGAGCTGTAATGCCATGGCACTCTATCCAGGGTGACAGCTTGAGGCTCTGTCTCAAAAGAAAAAAAAAGAAACTCTATCAAAAAAAAAAAAATTAATTCACTGGGGATGTATTAGATGAGGATCAAAATGATTTTCAAAAATTCTAGAGAATAAGCATTTAATAAGCATAATTTAAACATTATGTTTAAAAAGCACATGATTAATATTCTCCAATATGCAGGCCAGCATCACGTTAAGAACTATTATTACAATGACATAACACAAAGTGGTTAAGAATTTAATATTTGTTTAGAGTCATTTAGATTTGGTAGCATTTGTTAGCACTAAATAACCCTGGGCAAGTCACTTTGTCCCTCTGAACCTCTGTTTTCTTCCCTATCTAATGGGCACAGCAATGTCCCATTACTATTGCAAAGTTTCAGTCAGATAACACACGCGCAAAGTGCTTTGTATGGAGCTAGCACACCATAACACTATAGGTTATTATTACCCCAGTGTTGTCATTTAGACCAATGGAATATTAACTGTGGACCAATCTCTCCCATCTCTCTGGATCTCTTCTTTCTACAAAGCATTTCTCATTTAATACCTCGACCATGCCTGGCAGGAACCCTGCAGTGAAGGTGACACAGATGTTATTATTATCCATTTTAAAAGGAAGCTGAGGCCCAGGAAAGCTAACCGACCTCACCCAAATAAATAGCAGATAAGGCAAAGAGTGGCACCAAGGGCCCGCTCTGCCCAATGGCTCTGTGCCCTTCCCCAGGGGTGCCTGCTGGGGCCTTGCCTGCTCTTTGAAACATAAAAGTGACTGAAGGCCCCTACCCACCACCTCAGGCAGGCCCAGGTTTTTTTGGCAGGTCCTGGGACTGTGTGTTCTCTCAGAACACTCAGCTGTGTTCTCATCATTTTATCTGTCACTTCTCACTCGCCTGGCCTCTGGTAACTTCTGTCTGCGCAGCTCCAACACGGAGATGAAGCAACGTAGCCCCCTTCCTTTCCATGCCCACCCCAGCCTCCCCAAACCCCCTCTCCCCTGGGCACACATGTGCAATTTAACCATCAGTTATCTACTATTCACCTTCTTCTTCAGGCCCCAGCCTCCTTCCAAGTTCCCTCATTCCTTTCTCTCCCTTGCCATTTTTCTGCTCCCATTTCCCGAGAGTCCCCTCTCTTCAGAACCTTCCTTTCCCACTGGAATACTCAAATCTCTCTTTTATTTACAGGAAGCATTTTGCCATTCAACTCATGCCTCAGGGATCATCTGCCTGGGAGCATTCTTAGTGCTCACTCAGGAGAAGCCCATCTAACCCGGTTCCTAATCTTTTTTTTTTATTGTTGGAGATTGGTCGAGGGTACACAGAAGCAGCCTACATGGATTGGTTTTGTTAGATAAGGACCCTCTTATATTTGTGTCCCACCCCACAAAAGTGAACCTATCCCTTGACCCCCACACACACCTTCCCCCCTTCCCTTTCTCAGGTCTCCCCGTCTCCCCAGCTCCCATGTGTATTAGGACCTTAATTGTCTTCATATCAGAATTGAGTACATAGGATTCTTATTTCTCCATTCTTGTGATGCTTTACCGAGAATAATGTGTTTCACATCCATCCAGGTTAACACAAAGGAGGTGAAGTCTCTGTGTTTTTAGTGGCTGAGTAGTATCCAGGTTATACAAATAGCACAGCTTGTTAATCCATTCTTGAGTTGGTGGGCAGGTACCTAATCTTTTATCTCAGGGCTCAGAAGATTTGCTTTGTTCTCCCAGCACACAATTTGCTTGTTTGTGTTTAATTTAGTTTTCTTTCTGGCATTTAAAACAAAGAGATCCATTTCACATATAACCCTGGCTTCAAATGTCTCTCAAAAATGGAAAGACGTGACCACCCAGAGTTTTCACTCAAACGTGGCCACATGTAGAAGTTGAGTAACGGCTGCCTGCGTAGGCCAGGGAAGGCAGCTCCTCTTCACCGGAATTCACCAGACTGTCCCATTTGTGTGACCTGTCTGGCTCCTGGAGACTTTTGATTTTGTAATTCCTTTAATGGCAGCAAAATGCAATGGGCAGAGGTTTTACAATGTCAATCTTATTCTTCCCTTCCGTAAGTGGAAAGACCCAGTAGAGACATTCATTTTTCCACTGATGTAAATTATACTACCTCAAATTAGATAGCAGATGCAGTTACAAAGAATTCGGTTTTAAATATATTTTCCACCTCGCTGCAAAAATGTTATATGGCATATTTAAAAATTCACCCTCCTCACCACTACCACTGGTAAAGGTTTCTTTCATGACAACTAAATTCCCACCATTCAACTGTCTACCATGTGCTTTGAGATTTGGGGATGCTTCCAGAATTACAGTTTAATAAACATAATAATTGTCTTATGAGTAGTTTTCAGCAATGCAACGCCTAGCATATCTGCTTTAATGCTCATTAAAGAAATTGATTTTTAGTTTACTGTATGAAACTCAATGAATATTTTTAAAGGCAGCTCCAGTTCCTCTCAAGCCCTGACACCATTCTTTCCACCTCTCTCCCTTTGCAAATTAGATGACCCTCAATTTCCTCCAGTGGTCCTTGGTCCAGAGCAGAGAGGAACTGGTCCTAATTATGTAAACTTTCTCTCTCATTGCTTACATTGAGCAGCTATCTGATTTGTTTTCACCTGACAGGTTCCAGCCAAGCACCATCTCAAAGGGCTGAGCAAAGTCTAGAGCCATGGTTCTCCAAGTGTGGTTTCCAGACCAGCAACATCAGTATCACTGGGGAACTAGTCAGAAACACAGAATCTTGGCCCCGCCTCAGACCTCCTGTATTCAAATCCACTTTTTAACAAGATCTGCAAATCGAATGATAAACACATTCAAAATAAAACAAGTTCTTCGGAAAAAGAATTGCAAAGTAAATAAAAGAGGGTGATATGATAGTAACTGGGAGGAGGCTACTTTACATACAGCAGCTATGTAAAATGTTTTGGTCTCAGGACCCAGTAAAACTTTTAAAACTGGCCAGAAGGTGAGACACATCTGTACTCCCAGCATTTTGGGAGGCTGAGGCAGAAGGAATGTTTGAGTTAAGGAGTTTGAGACCCACCTGGTCAACATAGTGAGGCCCCCTGTCTCCACAAAAAAGTTTTAAAAATTAGCTGGGCATGGTGGCACACACCTGTTGTCTCAGTTACCTGGGAAGCTGGGGTGGAGGGATGGCTTGAGGCCAGGCTTTCAAGGTCACAGGGTCACAGGCTAGGGTGACATCACTGAACTCCAGCCTGGGCAACAGAGCAAGACTCTAGTGCTAAAAACAAAAAGAGAAAAAGAAAGAAACTGAAACTAACACATTTAAGAAATATTTTTAATTCATTTAAAAATAACAAACACATTACATATGTGGCATTATATATTATATGAAATAGTTATATTTTCTAAAACAAAAAGTGAATGAAAATGGCATAGTTTTACGTTTTTGCAAATCTTTAATGTCTCCCTTAATAGAACACAGTTGGAATATCACACAGGCTTCTGCATCCAGCACCACGTGTCTTTGGGAGACTCCACCATACACGTGAGAGAGAAAGAGTGAAAAAGGCAAATATCCTCTTAGTATTGTTATGAAAATGGTTTTGACTTGCATACCTCCTGAGAGGGCTGGGGTCCTGAACCACACTTAGATGGCTGATGGCTGCAGTCGCGGGACAGCGAGGTTTCAATGATAAGCAATCAACTGTGGGATGACTTCTGACGTTAAAAAGCTTGGGGGTTGTGCAGTGAGGGTTTCAATGCGAACTGTGGTCCTGAACTAACTGTGGGAGTATGAGTTCCTTGCCATCTCTGAGCCTGTTAGGGGGGGTCTCTAACATTACAACCCCTGCCCCACCTCACTTCCCTACCCCAACCCTTTCCAGGTCTCTGGGATTTCAGAGAAACTAACCTTACCTCCCAGTAGGGATTTTAGAGCAATTCCCTATCTTCCCAGCAGAGGGCGATAGAAACCAGCCCTGGCTGGACCACCTCTATTCTCCCAGGCCCTTGACCGCGCCACCCGCCACCCCCAGCCAGACACAAGGTTCCCTCGTGATCTGGACAGTTTCCTTGGCACCAGCTGGCACCAGGTATCTCAGGCCACCTGGGCTGTCCCCAGGGAGTGGCTGGGAGCACTGAGAGCCCTTCATATTGAGCCAAACGTGGCCAGGTTGGGATGCTCGGCTTCTCCCAAGTCTGGGAAGAACAGGGCAGAAGAGCTGGTCTGGGTAAAGGCATTCCTTCCTCCCCCTACCCCCCACTGGGCCTTTCGGTGGGAAACCACCCAGGAGCTGTTGACTTCTCACAGGGAAAAGCGGGCGGGGTGGCCGGAAGGGAACAAGACGGAGCGCTGCGCCAGCTCCCCAGGGGCTGCCTGCCTGCAGCCCAGGGCTGTGTTTGCATCAGCGCCTGCCAGGGCAGGGGCAGGGGCCGCGGCCACCGGCGACGTCAGCCGCTTTCCCAGAAGAATTCCACTTCCTGCGGCCAGGGGCCGGGCTGTCAGGGGGCGGGGGTTTTTGGTTTCGCAGGATGACACCACTCGCTTGCTGCATCTCCTCATTTGCACACTCTGTTGTCATGGAGACGAATAGCATCCTAGCAGCCTTGGCGAGGCTAACCCGCCCCCGGGAAGTGACCGAGGGCACAGCGCACTTAGGAAACCACTGGTTCTGGGGTGCTGGATTCTGCCCTGGGGCCACCTTGGTGGGCGATCCCCCTCATCGTGCATGACTATCAAGATTTCAAAGCACTCTTGTCCAGGGGCCTTAGAAACCACCCTGAGAAAACCCAAGCCCGGAGAAGAGCCCTGAAACAGCACGTGGCAGGCGGAACTGACTTTTCAGTCCTCTGGGGTTTGGTTTTTTTTCTTCTTACTTTTTTTTCCACAGAGCAGTTTCGTAGGAATCTCTTAAGATTCGCCAGCTTCATCCACTCTCAGCGAAGAAATGTTTGTTTTAATTCTCCTTTGCAAGCATTTCTTGAGCACCCAGAACGTGCCAGGCGTAGAGAAAGAGAACGATAAAAACAGTACTAACCAGGATGTATTGAGAGCTTGCAAAGTTGAACAGGCAGGAACTCATTTGGTTTTCACCATAACCTCATGAGGTAAGTGTTATCCTCAGTTTTTTAGAGACGGGGACTCAGAATATCCAGTTATTATGAGACCAGCTAGGAAATAAAATCAAATCTGACACACACATACATACAGGAGAGCTCTTAAACTATTACCAGGCAGTCTCACAAAATTAACGTGATTAACGTGGCAGATGTGGCCCTTTTTTTTCTGAAACTGATGCATTTTTACTGCACTAAGACCATGCACTTAATCTGTAATTGTGTGTCAATAAATTGAGAAGATTAGGACAAAAATAATTCCAAATAAAAAAATAACATTAATGCAACTAACATTGCCCTCTGTATGCCGGGCACTGTGCTAAACTCTCTGCACACATTTAATGCATCTCTGTGGGGTGGGTTCTATTATATGGTACCCACTTTGCAGATGAGGAAACTGAGGCACAAGGGTGCAGTAACTTGTCCGTGTCCCGCAACTACTAAATTAATGCTTAGTAATAATTATAATAGTGTCCTGACCCAAAGTAAGCATCTAAAAAAATGGCTTTCAGCTTTAGAGAGAATGGAGAGTGCAGTGTATTCAAACTTCCAGGAAAACTTTATTCATTTGGATCATTTCCAGCTAGAATTTATTACAATTTGAAAGGAGGCTAGGCTAGGGTTCTTCTTTCCCTCCATGGGGAAAATCCAAACAAATCGTACAAACAAGGTGAGAACATTTTTGTGAAGTGTTTTATAAATTAGAAAGTACTTTCCTATCCAGGATTTAATGTTATCTTCACAATAATCCTGAGAAATAGTTAGAACCAGTCATCTTATTACCCACTTATAGGTGAACTCCAAGAAGCTTTATGGAGAAGACTTTCTCACTACTAAAGGAAACAAATGGTCTTTGAGGATTCAAAAGCAAACCACCCACAATAGCTAAAAATTTTAAAGAACCCAACTGTTCATCAACAGATGAATGGATAAATAAAATGTAGTATGTACGTACAATGGAAAATTATTTAGCTTTAAAAAGGAATGCAATCCTGAGACGTGCTACACCATGGATGAACCTTGCAGACCTGAGGCTGAGTGAAATACGTCAGGGCAGTATTTTATGATTCCACTTATAACTAGAATTGACAAATTGATAGATACAAAAGTAATTTAGAGGCTTTTAGGGGTTGGAGGGGAGGATAAGGAATTCTTTTTTCTTTTTGAGACCGAGTATCACTATGTCTCCCTGGGTAGAGTGCCATCACTGCTCACAGCAACCTCAAACTCTTGGGCTTAAGCCATTCTCTTGCCTCAGCCTCCCAAGTAGCTGGGGCTCCAGGCACCTATTTTTTGTAGCAGTTGTCATTGTTGTTTAGCTAGCCCGAGCTGGGTTGGTATATGTGGCTGACACTGTAACCAATGTGCTACGGGAGCCAACCTGGATAAGGAGTTCTGGTTTGATGGGTATAGAATTTTTACTTGGGATGATGAATAAACTCTGGATATGGATAGTGGTGATGGTTGGTACAACCCTCTGAATACACTTAATGCCACTGAGCACTTAAAATGTATGTTTTGTATTACGTCTGTTTTACCAAAATGAAAAAAAATTAAGGGGAAAAAAAGCAGACCACATAATAATCCTCACTCTTATTCAACTCTTTCCTATAAAAGGAGATTCTTGTGTGTTTTTTAAATGAGGAGCAGCCTTAGCCCAAGATCCATGTCTTGGCTTTACCTGGGTTGCTGCCTCCACTTGAAAGTAAGCAAAAACGTCATGCCATTAAAAATAGCTCACAATTGTGTGTTTTCACTAAACACAGGAGCCAGGTATTCCCCTCAGGTATTCCAAATGAGCAAGATTTAGCTGGTAGGGGAGAAAAGCAGGAGGTGAGTCACTGGTTTGGCAGGTGAGGTCATCACAGGGTGACCGTCTGCATGGAGCAGCCCTCCACCTCCCACGACTCCCTCTTCTCCACTCAGGGGCAGCCAGGTCACCAGCTGGCCTAGCTGAAAGTCTAGCTGTTCTGGTGTGAAGTTCAGTGGGAGACATTCCTCTTTATGACTCAATGACTCAACACCCCGACAGATGGCTTTGTGAAGGCTCCGTAACCAAAGCCAACTCTGAGGTTGAGACCTTGACTGCCAAGCCTCTGTCTTTAAGGAAGAGATGGAAGACATACATCTTTGGGGAGGGAGGAAAAAGAGCTTGTTTTCTGTTTGATGGAATGCTAAAAATCTAAGAAACGATGGAATGGCTCTACTTATCTTGATTATCTTAGGACACTGGTACAAAGAAGGGGACAATAAGTATTAATTGAATGATTACTTTGGAGGCATTCAACCACCAGAACAATCTGAAACTATAATAGTTAAAAATATATCGTCTTACTTATGTTCCATCACCTCTAGTTTTCTCAAAGGGGCACCAGAATTGGAGCTGGATATATTTCTGAGGAAGACACAAGTTTTATGTCGATAATTAGGGTATTGATACAAAAAACCAATGATTTCACCTGGGTGCAGTGGTTCACACTGGTAATCACATCGCTAGTGCTCACACTAGCATTCTGGGAGGATTGCTTGAGTTCAGAAGTTTGAGACCAGCCTGAGCAAGAGTGAGACCCTGTTTTAAAATAGAAAAATTAGCCAGGCATTGTGGTAGGTGCCTAGCTACTCATAGAAAGACCACTCGAACCCGGGAGTTTGGGGTTGCTATAAACTATGATAAATGACATAGCACTTTAGCCTGTCAAAAGAAAAAGAAGAAGAAGAAGAATGTTTATGCAGCTAATGAGGTCATTAACAAGTGATACTGTGAAAAGACTGTTTTTGGACATGTTTGCATACTCATTCAGCAATTGTTAGCAGAAGTACCATACAAATAAGATGAAAGAAAGTGAGAAAGAAAAAGTATTTGTATTGTCTTTTTCTTGTTTAATCTCTATACAGTTGAGTCAGTCTGGGATGGTTTAAGGTGCATGAGCTTTAGTATTAGACAAGCCTCAAATTAGTCAGCAAGGAAGACTTTGGTTGCAAGAAAGAAAATGGATTCAAATCAGCTAGAGGCAAAAACAATTCCAGCAGGTGTCTCTAGCATAGCTGTATTCAGGTGCTCAAATGATAGTGCTGGGGATCTGGGGTTTTTTTATTTTAATCTCTCAGTTCTGCCTTAATAGGCCCACAAGATGACAAAGAATGTTTCTAGTAGCTCTAAGCTTCCACTTTACCAGCCTGATTAGAAAGCAATCTTCCTTCTTAACAAAAATAATCAGGATTAACTCTGACTGCCTGGGCTTAGACAGGTACCCATCCCCAGGTCTGGATGTTAAAACCATTGTAATGAGCACACAAACTCAATGAGAAAGAGGTAGATGCTGCTCGCAGAATAAAAAGGAATGGTTGCTGGGCAGGCAAAAAACAAATGGTGTCACTCCCTGTGCATAAATGTATGCCTGTGGGAGAGAGGGTTTAAAGTTTATGTGCCACTTTGCCGATTTGTCACTGCCTGGTGAGTCAGTCTGGTGTGGTGGAATGTATGTGCTCTGAACTCAGCACACCTGAGTCAAAACTCCCGGCCCTTCACTAGCTGTGTGGCCTCAGGCAACTCACTTAAAAGTCATTGTGCTAATAAGCACCGTGTTTGGAATGTTAGATATGTGCTAGGTGTCACCTATGCTATCTCATTTACTCCACAGCTCTGCAAAGCAGTTACTGTAGTCCCTTTCTTACAGACAGAGTAAGTGACCTACCCAGGGTCACGAAGCTGATAAGGGACACTCCAGCCCAGGGCACTCTGACTCACAGCAGTCTCTCCAGGCTTCGCTCTCTTTGCCTGCAAAATATGAGATACAGGAGAAGATGGAGGTGGAGGAAGAAGAGGGAAAGGAGAAACACTGTAACAGTAAGATGCCCACAGCACACTGGGAATGTGACGAATCTAGCTCCTTCATCTCCTTCTCCTCGCTTTTTCCTTACTTCCTTTCTGCATTTTTTCCCTTTTTTTTTTTTTTTGGATCCATTATACAGTTCTAGCTTTCTTCCTCCCTTCCTTTTTTCTTTCCTTCACCTTTTTTTTTTTTTTTTTTTGGTAGGGCCACTTTCTAAAGTCTTCACTTGGTCCAAGGTAATGCTTCTGAATCATAATGGGGGCAAGATAAACACTGGGGCTTTACTCATGTTTAAAGCACTCACCCTCATAACTATGACTGCCACCCACAGGATCCCCCCCACAAGGGTCTGTAATTCAGTCCTCATCTTGATCACACATCCCAGCTCACTGGGCAGGGGGAACCCAGGGCAAATGGGATTTTTTCATCTCTATCTCCTGCCTCTGTGCCCATTGGTCTCTGCTAGCATTTTTACTCCTCTCTTCCACCTGACCTCCCAGTGTGGCTGTGGCTGGGCAGTCGCAGGGGCATCCTCTAGCCTAGTGGCTCTCAACCTGTGGGTCGCGACCCACAGGAACTGTATTAAAGGGCCACGGCATTAGGAAGGTTGGGAACCACTGCTCTAGCCACACAGTTCTGGCTTTACCTCCCCACCTGCCTGGGAGCCCACCCAGAGGCCTCAGGGAAGGTAAGGAACGTGAGCACCAGGCTAAGCTACGGTTGGGTTTGAAGATAAGCACCTTCCGCTCTGGATGTGTTGTAACTAGAAATCAAGAGGAATTGACATTCAGAAGGGAGAGCCAGGTTTTGCCCGGATCTGAGCTGGAGGGTGAGACTTAGAACTTGGTCTTGCTGAGGGTGAGGAACTTGGCAAACACTGAACCTCCAGCTCAGTGATTTTCAACCGGTGTGCTGAGGCACACAGGCGTGCCATGAGAGGATCGTAGGTGTGCCAAGAACATTTTGAAGGATCATTAATTAAATTATGTTTGAAAGAAGTTCAAAGCTCCTTAAGTATATTACCATTTTTTTTAATCAACATAATTTAAGTGTGCCATGGAAGTTTATAGTTGAAGTGTGCTGTGAGATTAAAAAAAAAAAAAAAGGTTGAAAAACACTGCTCTGGTGCCTTAATACCCATTTTTCTAGAATGTTCTGGCCTTGGGAATAGGAAGTCCACACAGATGACAGAACCACCACCTCACACACACTGCCACCCACTGCTCCATACAGAGAGGGAGCTGCTGTCTCTCTTCACTGAGTGGGCACTGCGGTTGGGTTCAGGAGGGCGTCCCCTCTCTGGGCAGCGTCCCTGGCAGCAGCAACTACCTCGTAAAAAATTCTAGGAAGGCTTTTGTGAGATCCACACAGAGTTGTGACCAGAGAGGAGAGGAGCTTGATGCTAAGTTCACACTTACTAAGTACCACCCAACTCTGAGAAAGAGTCTGGATAATGCCCGTTTTAGAGATGGGGTGACAGGCTCCAGGAGGTTAGTTGCCAGGAAGCCATGGCGTCTACTAACTGATCTATTGTATTTCATGGACTTGAGTCACCCCCAGATGCCTGATACCCGGTGCCTCTGATTTCCTCACCCAGCTCTCCTCAAATTGGAATGAGCACACAAACTCCCCGGGAGCTCGTCGAAATGCAAATTCTGATTCATCCATTCTGGGAGGGGTCTGAGAGCCTGCATTTCTGACAGGCTCCCGGGTGAGTCCCTTGCTGTTGGTCTGGGACCACATTTTGAATAGCCAGGCTCCAGTTTCAGGCTTTTTCTGATGAATTTGGAACTGCATACACTTAAATTCCTCTGGCGGCAGTGGAGAGTGGTTTGGAGTACACTGTCTGAAATGAAGTGGGTATGAGTAGAAACAATACACACCAGATTTTGAAGACGTTGTAAGGACAAAAGAATATAAAATATCGCATTAATAACTTTTTTTTTTTTTTTGCAGTTTTTGGCTGGGGCTGGGTTTGAACCCACCACCTCCGGAATATGGGACAGGTGCCCTACTCCTTTGAGCCACAGGCACCACCCCTGCATTAATAACTTTTTATATTAATTACATGCTGAAGTAATAATATCTGGAGGAAAATGAAATGTTTTTAAAAATCTGGCTGGACGCTGGGGCTCAGACCTGTAATCTTAACACTCTGGGAGGCGAGAGTGGGAGGACTCCTTGAACTGGGGAGTTTGAGACTAGCCTAGGCAAGAGCAAGACCTGGTCTCTATTAAAAGTAGAAGAATCATAGCAGGCTTCTATATTCACAGCTACTCGGGAGACTGAAGCAGGAGGATCATTTGAATCCTGGAGTTTGAAGTTGCCGTGAGCTAGGCTGACATCATGGCACTCTAACCTGGCCAACAGAGTGAGACTCTCTGTCTCTTAAAAGAAATCTATTTTACCTGTATCTTTTTACTTTTTCATATGTGGCTATAAGAATTTTTAAATTATGCATGTAGTTTTGCACACTATATTTTTAGTGAACAGCTTTGATCTGCAGCAAAAGTTCTCAACAAGGCAGGGGTAATTTTGGCCCCTAGGCAGGTATTTGGCGATGTCTAAAGACATTTTTGTCTTGGTTTTCATAACTAGATTGGGTACCACGGCAGGTGTGTATTTGGTAGAGGCAAGGAATGATGCTAAAAACACCCTACAGTACACAGTACGACTCCTCAACACCGAGAATTATCCAGGCCAAAATGTTGGTAGTGCTAAGGCTGAGAAATTCTGGTCTAGAATCATCCCCACTGTCTCTGAGATTATTTTATTTACTTTATTATGTGTCCATTGTCTTCATTCCCCTGCTAGCATACGAGCCCCATAAGTTCAAGGACCTTGCCTGCTGTTGAGTGTCTGTGTAATTGTTTGAGCCAACCAAGTGGTTTGAATTCATAGGCCCACCAGCCAAGGGCCTCAGAACACAACAAGACCACTCCACCCTGAAATCAAGCCAGGATAAGACCAAATCTAACCGTGTGGGTCTTGACTGACTGCCCCTCACAAGTGCACATTAATCAGACAATCAGTGAGCGGGCATTAACCTGGGGAGCAGAGATAGGAATTGTCTCTGAAGGGCCTGTCAGGCCTCTGTGCACAGCCCTACCCAGCCTGGCCCAGGCGGGACTTTCATTCTGGGTGGGGCCGGCTTCCAGGCCTCCACAGACCAGACTGCTTTGGCTTCCAATGACTTTATTCACCTCCAGTGGTGGTTTCTAAGGACTGGCTCCAGCTCATCCCATCTGTCATCTTCCCATAGTTGCTGGGCCTCGTGTGGAGCCCAGACTCAGGACTTCTAAGGGACAGCCTACTCCCAGCCCTCTCTTTAGCAAGAGGCGGGTGGGTGGGGAGGGTGAGGCCTGAGAGCAACTTGGGTCCACCCAGGGCATGCAAGGGAACGGAATGGGGCAGATTAATTCCTCTTGTTCTGGTAATTCTTTAATCGTCAGTATAAAGACTGGAAAGCCACTGTTCTGGGCCTGCTCCCTTTCCCTCTGGTCACTCCCTGGGGTGGGGCCCTCTCCTGGTGGGAGTCCTGGCCTTGGCCTCAGAGCTGGGCTTTGTGACCTGGGGTCAGTGAGGGAAGACTTCCCCAGTGTCAGTTTCCTCTTCTGTAAAATGGGGGAAAGGAGTCAGAGTTATATTGACCTTTGCACTTGTAGCATTTGCACATTTCCTCTGCTCTTCAAAATAAAGCCCAAGTCGCTCAGCATGGCCCAATTTCACTTTTGACACCTTCCTGCTTCCCCGCCCACAGTCCAGCTCCTCACGCCAGGTAGTGACTGCACCCCAAGCTCCAGTGGCTGGTTCTCAGTTTTGCTGATGTGTCTTACTCTCTCTGGTCTTCTAGGTTTGGGACATCACAGTCTGTACTTCCGCAGAGCTTTCTAAAGGAATGTTTAAAAGGGGGTGTGGTAGATCCCATGGCACCTGTAAACTGTGTGCCCTTGGGCCAGATACTTAACCTCTCTGTGCCTCAGTCTCCTCTTCTGGAACAATGAGAGTAATGATGGTCCCTCACTCATAGGGTTGCTGGGCAGGTTAAAGGAGATGATGCTTGCGGAATTGTTTATAACAATCCTTAACCCCTAGAAAGTGACAAGGAAATAATTTAATCATAATTTCTGAAACCTGTTCATGTGCATCTCTTAGGAGTCAGCTCCGTTCTTAGCCTCTTCCAGGAAGCCTTCCCTGATTTCCACCCCCTTGCTGAGGTAGCTGCCCCTCTTCTGACTCCTGACGCACCCTGGTCTCACTCTGTCACGCTTATCATCCCTGTGGTAACTGCTTGTTTACTCCTCTACCTCCTCTCAATAGACTGTCACTTCCTCTAGTCTAGAGGTTAGAAACCAACTGCTCGCTGGCCCAAACCACAGGTGTACTTCAGCTGGACTCCCTCTGGGAAATTGGAAAACTTTTAATTGGATGTTGAACTTTTGTGGTTTTGTTTGTTTGTTTGTTTGTTTTTGAGACAGAGTCTTACTTTGTTGCCCTGGGTAGCATGCTGTGGCACCATCATAGCTCACAGCAACCTCAAACTCTTGGCTCAAGCAATCCTCCTGTCTCAGCCTCCCAGGTAGCCGAGACTACAGGCACCCACCAAAACACCTGGGTATTTTTAGAGATAGGGTCTCGCTCTTACTCAGGCTGGTCTTGAACTCTTAGCTCAAATAATCCACCTGCCTTGGCCTCCCGGAGTGTTAGCATTACAGGTATAAGCCACTTCACCCAGCCTGGATGTTAAACTTTGAAAATAAGATTCTCTAAAATATAAAGCATGTTTTTTAAAGTCTGAAAAACAGAATTTAAGATTGGACAATTTCACATAGAAAGTTGGATTTCTGTATTTCTTTTTGAAAATCAGAAATCCTGCAAATACAAGCCACTGTCATCATCTGTGCCTATAAGACTGTCACCCTAAGGGGGCCCGGGCTCTTAGTTTTCTGCAGGCCCCACCCAGCCTGATTATTCACACCCTGCCCCCCAAAAGGTGATGGCATAAAGCTATCATCTAAATCAGGACATTTTTAAGATTGAAGGGGTAAGGTTATATCAATAACCACAAATAAACTAGACAGATGGGGGAAATTGGATCACACTCCAGTTATTTGTTATCTTGGGTCCCATGGTACACACTTCCTGCCACATAAATCCTCAATAAATGATAATCGACAATAGCTAAGGTTTCCCTAGCACTTGTTTAACATACTAACTCACAAAGTCCTCCCAAGATCTCTGTGAGGTAGAGACTGTTGTCTGGGTATATTAGTAACTGTCTCAGTCACCCTGCTAGGAAGTGCAGAGCCAAGGCAATGAAAGTCCAGAGGCTGTGTGTTGGCTAAATCAGTAATTAACATTTAAGGTCCTTCCCAGCTCCAGAAATCTCTGGTTCTTTGTATTTTTTTTTCCTCTCATTTTCTCCTTTCTCTTGCAAGCCTCTCCTTCCTTTTTCTCTTACCCCTTTTCTCTGACTCTTAAATTTCCTTCCCTCATCGACTGTCTTTCTTTTTGTGTCTTTCTCTGTCTCTCCCTCAGTCTTCTCTCTCTCTAACTCTCCCTCTACCCCCTGCCTCATGCATCTTACCAACCATGACTGAACACTTTTATGGGAGAAGAATGTGTTTTCAGTAACTCACTGTGGGGCTCGGCTTGCAGAAATCCAACAAGCCAGGCCGTGTGCCTTCTCTACACTTCTGGTGAGAACTTCTGAGGACAGAGGCACAAAGGCCTCAAGCTGTGAGATTCAGAATCCCAGTGGACAAGCCATCCCCTCCATACTCCCAGCCTGGCCTCTGTCCTCCTTGAGAACAATGAGCTGAACAGTGTCCTGATGACTTTCAGCAGGCAGGCCTGCGAAAAAAGAAAAGAGTCTGGATTCGGGCCTTCCTTCACACCAGACGGACAGGTAAATAGAACTAATGGTGCGTCTCTTTTTGTGGCAAAAGAGGGATCACCCCAGCATATTTTTTGCAGAAGTAATCCCTCTGATGTATATGTTCAAAGCACGTGAAAAGAGTGTCTTTCAATGGGGAAAATAGTTTTGCAATATTATTTTGAAGCCAAGGAAAATGACTTTTTTTCTTTGTTTTTATTCAGTTTCCAAAGAGACCTCCAAAAATCGCCAGTGCCGATTATATTGCAAGTCATCACGGCAGGGTATTGGGAAAAGTTTCAATTAGCAATAATCGCGCCTCCGATAAACCTCGTTGGCTACGATACTGACACTGTGCAAAGCTTCTTTTTCTTAACATATAAAGAAGGGGGAAAGTGATAGGGAAGGAGAAAGTGGTTCTAGCCATCAGTGAAGTAAGTGCAGTTTTACAGGGAAGGGAGGAGTTGAGAGTGGGGGGAAGACGGTGACAGAGGAGACTTCAACCGCTCAGCTTAGGCTGCTACCTGCCTTGCTGAATGAATGGGCCCGCAGAGTGAGGGCAGAAGGGAACAGAAGGGGACAGGGAGACAGAACTAAAGCCATGGACATGCGCAGTCTCAAATCTCTTTTTCACCTTGGTTTCCAAATGGGTGTTCCCATGCTCTGGAGGGGAAGTGTTCAGACACAGGCTTGGTGGTGGGGCTGAGTCAGGGCCCCACCCAGCCCTCTGCCAGCACAGGGGCCTCTCCTTGCCCACAGGCTTGGCAGCTGCTGTTTCTCCTGTTATCAGGAGAAAACAAGATGGCAAGGGCAGGAGAGGCCACTTAAAGTCACGCCCAGGACGATGGGGTCTAGTTCCCAGAGCCCCCCTGCTGCGAGTCTGCAGTCATCCTGTCAATGAATGGTGAACTGTGTCACCAATGTCAACAGCCCCACGGAGCCTGCCCCAGGGAGAGGGATCAACCCAGCTGCGAAGGTCTGTCGCCACAGTGCCTAGTTCCACCATGACCACCCCTGCACCCCCACCCTTTGGCTGTAGAGCCTGAAAGGGCAGGAGTCCTGTCATGGGTCTCCCTGCATAGCCAGCATGTGATGTGCAGGCTGGTATACAGTAGGTGATCAATAATGGAATAAATTAGCATGTATTCAAATCTCCCTGCTGCCCCTGTCCAGCTGAAGTGCCTTAACCTCTCTGAGCTGCCACCTCATGGGACTAGGGGAGAATGCCCATACAAGTATAGACTAGATGCCTCCCCACGTAGAGAGATGAGATAGCGGGCCTCCCACCTATAGTTGTCAAAATATGGTGAAGTGGGAGTGGAGGAGATATATTCCTTTTCCAGAAGTTGCAACTTCTGCTGCTGGTAATCCTGAGTGTGTGCACAGGTGTTAACTTTTAGAAAGATGGTTCCAAGCTCATGTTTTCAGGGCCAAATACCTGGGTTCCCACCTAGCCTCCAGTCCTCACTCCCTGGTGATCTTGGGCAAGCCTCTTAAGATCTCCAGGTTTGTTCTCCTATGTGTAAAGTGGAGCTGTCATGAAGTTTACATGAGATAAATCCCATGCTGTCCCTGGGACATAGTTGATGCTCAGTTCGTGTTAGCCATTATCACTACTTTCCATCTCCCAGCTCTGTGAGGTCGATGTGACTCTAACCAGGATGCAAAAGAGGAAACTGGGGCCAGCCAGGTGAAGAGGCCCTACTGACAGCAGAACCAGAACCAGACACTTCCCAGCCCCCCACCCTCCCAGGCCCATCGCAGCTGCCAGAAACAAGGTGACAGTATCATCCTCACTGCCCCGGCTCCTGGCCCCGGTGGAGAAGTGAAACATGAACCCACTGGTGCAAGAAAGAAGAGAAGGAACCAGCTGAGGTGAGGAGAGTCGTGCAGCCCCCAAATCCTTTCAAAGGGACAGTCTGTCTAGGGTAAGGTCAAGTCCCGGGCAGTGAGCGGGTGGAGGCAGTGGGAAGATAGTGTGACAAGAGGGGGCCTGGGGGCTGAGCCGAACAACAGCAAGGGTGAAAAGCTGGTCCTGAGAATGCGGAAGGAAGCCCTTTATCAGCATTAACAAGAACAAAGAGGGAAGTTGTTTGCATCTAGCCAGATAACTCAGCTATGACCTCCTGTCTCTAAGGAGGGGGTCCCTGTGAGTTTTGCTTTCAAAAGTCCCTTGGGGAAAAGCACATGTTTCTTCTTCTTAGAAGCTGCCTCACCCTAACCAAAGAAATCTTTCTGTGGCTTTTCTGACCATGCACCACAGTTTCGCCTTTTTGCCTCTAATGATAGCTGGTATTGCCCATGCTTTCAGCCTACCCATTTTACAGGTGAGGAAACCGAGTCTCGAACCTGGCCTCTGGTCCTGTCTGCTGTTAGTAGCTTTGGGATCCTACTGTGTTTGCCAAACAAGCCTCAGTCTTCCCATCTGTAAAGTGGAGGAGTCTAGGCTACGTCTTCCTCTCAGTCTTTCCTCTTCCCTTTCCTCCAGAGGAAAGGGTGTGGAATTCTAAGGCAAAAGTCACTGTGATTGAATGACGTGGATTAGTCGAGAACCCAGCACTGAGGTCAGCCTCTGGAAGCAATTTAAAATGACCTAGGGATCTGAGATTCCAACCCCCCACAGGCAAGCAGAAGTGTCCCCTCCCACATAGGGCCGCCTCCCTTCCTGAGCAGCCAGGCTTCTGTGGGTGAACAGCTGTGCGCCTGTGAGTCTCCAATGCCAAGCACGTAGGCCCGAGTGCAGGCGGGATGCTCCATGGGCAGCCATTGTTCCTGCCTGCATGGGACGCACCTGCATTGCACAGGCCAGGCGCCCAGCCAGGACTCACCATCTCCTTTCATCCTCACAGTAACCCAAAGGAGGTACACGCCCATTTTACACCCAAGGAAGCTGAGGCGCCTCGCCCAGGGGCCTGACACTGCAGGTGACAAAACAGATTCAACCTCAAGCTGAGTGTCTCCTTTTGACAGAGCCACTCTGTTTAAATTAATGCTAGGCGATCAAGTTATATGCCATTTTCTTTTCAGTTAAAAACATATTTTGCCTATAACGAATGGGGAATACTCGTGTTTTAAAAGGGAGTAACCAATCTCAGCATTCACAGATTACACGGCGTGTTGCCTAAATTTGACTCAAGCTATTCCAGTTTTGGAGGACAGTAAAAATCAAAGCGAAACTGGCCATGAGTTGATAACCCTTGAAGCTGGGTATTGTGGATGAGGTTGATTATACTATTCGCTCTTGTTGTGAACATGTTTGAAAGTGTCCATGATAATTTTAAAGAGTAACTTACATTTAAAAAGTACTAAGTCATTGATTTGAGATAAATGAAAAAGCCCTGTCATGGGGCAGGGGTGCCTTGTCCCACAATGCAGCTGCAAGCACTTTAAGGGAGAAGGTATTCATTATAGCCTCCTGGTTCTGCTCTCCCTGGACCACAATGGTCCTCTTTGCATCCAAGAGAGCAATCTTCTCCCAAAGTGCTGGCCAAGCCGAGACTGCAGGCTAAGGCTCCCAAAGCCGCACTGTGGTTTAATGACGGAATTTGGAACCATATGTGGTTCACATTCCCAAGTCAGGAGACTTGGGGAATCACTTATAAATGTTCTCAGCAAAGGCACAGCAGCTACCCACATCCAAGGACACCCAGTAAATTGAGGAAGATGAGACCTCTGACTTCCGCAAGATGGTCAAGTATCGGGCAGTGGCCTCTCAGGCCCAGCACACAGTGCTCCTGCCTGTGTCTGGGTTTCCCTGGGGGAGCTTGACTTGTCTTTCCAGATTCCCCTAACACCTCCCTCTTTATAGCCTTCCCTGTCCTCAAATAAGTGAGAATCGCTTCTTTATTCTCTGACTATTCATTTTCTCATTAGCTAGCTATTGAGCGCCAACTATATGCATTGGGCTTACAGCATATTCCAGATAGAGAGGTAACTTATACAGCATGTGACAGACATGGTCACTCTGCTCCAGGAGCTTCTGATTTCCTAGGGTAGAAAGGTAATCATCAATGATTCATGCTGTTAATCACTAAATTGTAATTCTGCCAAATGTGTTAGAGAGGTGCCGGCACCATGAGGGCATATAATAAGGAATCTCATGAGGGCAGTGGACAGGATAATGTCTACTAAGAACTGAACATTTGCAGTGCTAACCAGCCACGTAGGGAAAAGGGGTTATTCTAGACAGAGGAAACAGCATGTGCACAGGTCAGCTGGAACATGGCCCATTCGAGGAAGTGAGGCCGACTGTGCAGGGTGATGAGTTCAAAAGGGTACAGATCAGGAAGGGGCTTGAAGGCCAGATGGAGGCCGATAGAGTGCTCAGTGTGTGAGTGTCTATAAGCATGCGTGTATGGTAATTCATACCTAAAATGAGCATTCTGGTAGCTGGGGGTGCTGAATGGGTCAGAGCAAGGCCATGCAGATAAGGGAGCCTGGCCTGAGTTATAGACCCCCCCTAACCCTGAGTCAGTACCCTTGTGCAGTGAACAGCCTGTACAACTGTACACAGTGGCTGTGGTATGATCAGAAGGCTAGAGCAACATTTGTTGCTGAATCTGCCTCCTGCACTTTAAGTTGAGTTCTGAGTTCTTGAATTTTGTTTTCATGTTTGTAAACCTGATGTACATAGGAGATGCTCCTAAGCCTTGCTGAATGGATTCTTCTTTAGCCATATTTTTCTTTATACTTTCTGTCTTATTCTTTTCTTCTAAATCCATTATGGCTTCCTCTTTATGAACCTCTGGTAGGAGCTAAGAAGCACTGTGACTTTTTAGTCCTCCAAACTTCTTATCCTCTGTCCAATCAAGAGGATGCACAGTCATACACATAGGAAGGTGGGCAGGTACCTTCTGAATCCTTGAACTGTCAAGCCCTCGGGATGTAGTCTAGGGCCGACTTGCCCACATTCTGGTGGGGATTCTTGTGGCTAAATCTCTGCACTTGGAATCTCAGTATGTCAGAGCTAAAAGAAAAGGAAACATTTGGGACTTCATTTAACAGATGTGGAAGCTGAAGCCCAGAGAAGGGCTGGAAGTTACTTAAAGTCACTGAATAAGTCAGAGTCAGAGTAGGACTAGAAACTGGGTCCCTTGACAGGTTTAGAAGAAGTGAATAGATATCAGGAGTGGCAATTAGAAGAGAAAGACCAAGGAGGGGAAGTAGCTCTCCAGGCACAGTATCTGACTGGTTATCGGTGAGGCTGCAAGGGATTAGAGCAGGCCACGGCAGACTCCTTGGTCACTGTTTGAAGGGGAAGAGAAGGCCAAGAAAACAGGACTTCCCCAAAGAGTGGGCGGGCCTCTAAGCAAGAACCCATCTGGACCCAACCTGGTCCAGTGGATTTTCTGACACTAAGCAGAATTTTTTGTTCTGGATCTGGTCAGTCTGAAGGCCCTTGGTCAGTGGCCAGCGGCTTGGCTGACAGTGAGCCGCCCCATGGCCTGCTATTAGGGCACTTGGTGAAATCAGAAGGCCTGGTTCCCCTTCCCAGGGGCCTGCGCCCTGGGTGCCCTCTGCCGGGCCCCAGTCCACTTCTCTGTCAGCACCTACTTGGGGTTTTCCTGGCTCTGGATCTTCATCGCAGCCCCTCTTATGTCACATTGCCTTGGGTCCCACCAGTGCAGCCCTGAGCTGGAAAATCCCTCAGAGCCTGAGAGCAGCCCGTGACCATAGAGGCAGGAAACTATGACACTCAAGGCACACAGGGTGTGGGGTTTATTCTTGGTATGTGGTTGGGAAGGGTGGGGCGGGATGGGGGTAGGGCGGGATGGGATCATCAGGAGGGAACAGGGACATCCCAAAAGAAGGAACCTTCCTGAGAATTCCAGAGTAGTTTTCCTTCCTAGAGTGTTCCCTTCACTTCCAGCCTTCCTTGGGGTAGCATCTGGGACCCAGTGTTGGGGGAGGGATGTTTTAGGATCAAGGGTTCAGCCTCTCAATGAGGGACCCCAACCTACAGGGTTTAGTGATAGTAGGAACAGTAGTAATGTAAGGAATAGTTGTCATTCATCGCGCACTATGTAGGTGCCAGGTTTTACAGGGCACATGGCGCCCTGGGGCATGGTAGCTTAATTTGAATCCCCACATCCACCTTTAGAAATAAGTATTGGTCCCATTTTACAGATGTGGGACAGACTGAATGGGCACAAGCTGGTTTCTCAGTGTAGTGTAGCTATTCATTTGTTCACTGATTCTACAAATATTTATTGAGAAGCCACAGCTCTAGATGAGAGAGCTAGAACTGGAACATGGCCTCTGTCCTCAGGGCTTATCTGTGGAGGTGCTAATGAAAAGATTGGGATAGGGAGCAAATAGCAAGTCCTAAGGATGGGAATTGCAGATTGGGATAGGATGCGAGGTGGGGGAGGGCTGTAGAGGAAGTGTCAGCTTGGTGGTGTTTTAGAAAGCGGAAGAGAAGGCTTTTTAAAGGAGGTGACCCTGGAGCTAGGGCTTGATGGGTGAGAAGGAGCCTGGGAAAGGTCATTTGTGGCAAAAGCCCTTGGGGTGGGAAGAACACAGTTGGTTTTCAAGAGGCCCAAGGTGAGCAGGGAGGAGTTGGGCAGGGACACACTGGCCTTACAGGTCACGAGAAGAGTAGGGCTGTCGGTGGCAAAGGGTGACACTCTGGATTTCATCCTGGGCACTTCCCCTTTATCACAGGCCTTACTCCTGACTCTGAGCAGGACTTGGGTGGCTGTGACTCTGCGGCCACATTGGCTGAGGCTCCCTCCACTCACAATGTGTCGTAGACAGGCAGGGCCATTCCTGTTTCCCAGATCAGGAGCCTGTCTGGGCCCGTGGGTTCTCCACTGAGCAGCAAGAACAAACCTCTGGTTATGGAATAATCAGTCCTAAAGGGCAGGGCAGCTGTCCAAACCCACAACTCTTCCCTACCTGCTCCCCACCCACAGGCTTCTGGGCCCTGCCTTTCCTCCACCCTCCATCTTCCATACTCTCACGGTGGCCTCAGTGGAGGCTGAACTGGGTTCAAATTCTGCCCCTACCGGGATAAGTAGAGGAACAATGAGCAAGTCATTTAATCACTTCCATGAGCCTCACTTCCCTAAGCTGTGAAATGGAATAATAGTCATCTGCTTGCATAGGGCTGTGGGTGAACATTAAATCGCCAGGAACACTAGCTACCATTGAAAGCTTACTCTGGCCCCAGCTCGTGCTAATTGCTTTACACACATTAATAACTCACTTTCTCCTCATATCAACTATATGACAAAGATATTGTGATCAGAGCCAGCTTCCTGGGCATGTGGCTTCTGCAGTCACAGAGGGTCACCCTGCACTTGGAAGGGTCCCACACTTGGTTTAATTCTCCTCTATTACTTTCTTAAAATTCTTAACTTTTAAGACAAGAGCCCTACATTTTCATTTTGTACTGGGGCACACAAATCATATAACTGGTCCTGATGATTATATACTCAAGGAATTTTTATTCAGCATCCGCTCTGGACTGTTCACAGAACTGCAGAAATCAGAGCAACCAAAAGAGAATTCCCCAACCTTGTGGAATGTTCTTCGCATCACTTCCCAGATGAAGTTAACTGAGATTCAGAGAAGGTAAGTTACCTGCTCAAGGTACACAGCGAGTGAGTATCCAAGTTTCAACTTTAAGAGCTCTTTTTTATTTTGAGACAGAGTCTCAAGCTGTCAGGATAGAGTGCTGTGGCATCACAGCTCTCAGCAACCTCCAACTCTTGGGCTTAAGCAGTTTTCTTGCCTCAGCCTCCCAAGTAGTTGGAACTATAGGTGCCCGCCACAATGCCCCACTATTTTTTTTTTTTTTTGGATGTAGTTTGTCATTGTTGTTTAGCAGGCCGGGGCTGGATTTGAACCCACCAGCTCCGGTGTATGTGGCTGGCACCCTAGCCACTTGAGCTAGAGACACCAAACCTCAACACAGCGCTTAACCACAATACCATCCTCCCTTCAGTGTAAGGCTATGATACATTTAATGTGACTTCTAGTGAAGAAATAGCAAATACTGTTCTACATGCTCTAAATGTACTAACTCAATCACAGCTGCCCCATTTTAGAGGCAAAGAAATGGAAGCCCAGAGAGGTTAGGTCGCTTGCCCAGAGTCACTCTGCTGGTAAGGAGCAGAACTGAGATTAGGAACACAAGGAGTTTGGCTCAGAGCCAGCTTTCTAGCCACCCCAGCACATTGTCATCATTTGGAAATGGTGGCTTTTTGCAGTTTGTTTTGATAGCTATCATTTTTATTTTTGTCAGTTTTGTCTTGCGTCTAGAGCCCACGCACAAGACATGACC
The DNA here is from genome assembly GCA_963573935.1 of Arctocebus calabarensis. NCBI lineage: Eukaryota > Metazoa > Chordata > Mammalia > Primates > Lorisidae > Arctocebus > Arctocebus calabarensis. The sequence goes on along the minus strand of CAUYON010150590.1, from coordinate 9,155 downwards.
CAAATTAACGTGTGTGCAATAAAAGGATTAACAAATGAATGGGCAGATGGATTCAGCCTATGTGGTAATCTGTACTGTTGCCCCTGCCACCACAGACACCCTGAATCTGACATGACTTGTCACTAGGTACTGACACTCAGCCTTCCGCCTTGCCTTGAGCCAGTGATGAAACCTCTCATTGTTCAGGATTTAGAAAACAGGGTCTGTCTTGCAGTAAACAGGCTGGGGCTTGGAGGGTGTGTGTGTGTGTGTGTGTGTGTGTGTGTGTAGGAGCAGTTCACAGTGATGGTTATCAATGAGTAAAAGCCTTCCTTTGCCTCCTTATGTGATGTCAAGGCTTGTAGACGTTTCCCTCCCCTAAAGGCTGTCACTGTCTTAGAGGGTCTCATCTTTTATGCTTCGGCTGATCTGGGGGACTTATCAGTCAGGGAGGCCTTAAGAACAGGGTGGTTTCTGGGTCTTTGGAAGAGGCCCCTGCACACAGTAGCACTTCCACTATCCTCTCTGATGTCTGATACCCCCCAGTCATTCGTAAATTATTCAACAAATTGTTATGAAGTGCCTGCTATAGGTCAGACACTCCTCTAAGAAGTAGGGCACAACAGAGAATAAAACAGAAAAAGTCCCTGCCCTCGGGGAGCTCATATTCTAGTCTAAGGTCCCCCATTGGGAATTCTTAAGATTGAAAGGCAGATAGTGGGAATTTTATCTTATTGACACTTGATTATGTTTGTGCTCTTATAAATATTATTGGGCTTTGTCTAGAATACAGTTAAGGTACATTTTAATTGTTTCAATAGGGAGGGTAAATCTGGTCCCTATTACTCCATTTGGCCATAATCAGAGGTTTTTCTTTTATCCATAGGTTTATTTATCCTTATGAAATAGGCTTTAAGCCTAAAAGAGGCCTAATGGCTTGAAATATCATCAGTTATTTATACCTCTGGGTGAATGAATTTGGAACACCCTTTCTGAAGCTTTGTGGTAGTAGGAAATGAAGAATTGGAAGATCCTAAAGTAGAACATAGGATTTAGGAGGTAAATCTAAATGTGTTTATATAGCTATTATGTCATTTGAATTCACCACATTTCTAGAAATCTTCAGCAAGACCAGTGCTTCAGTTTTCATTTTACAGGTAAGGAAAGTCAAACTGGGAGAGCTGAAGCAACCGGCTCAAAGTCACACGGCTGATTAAGACTCAGAGCTACTGACTTTTTACCTTAGAGCTCCTGCTAACACACCTTGGGTCAGGGTGCACCACACAGAGAGAGCAAAGGGCATCTGTGATCCCAAGTACTTGTGCTGACGTCGATGTTTCTCACACTGCTGGACTTGCCCCTTCTGCTTTGGGCCTGTCTGGGAACCATCTTCACCATCCTAGGGCCCCAGGACGGTACAGCCTGTTCATCTTCCCTGAGCAGCAGCTGCAGGTGAACAGGCTGTGCTTGAACAATCTGACAAGAACATACATTCCACGAGGACAGGGACTGCACCAGTGGGTCCCCACTGGGATCGCAGGAGAATAGCACCTGACCTCTAGTAAATTTTTAAGGAATCCGTGCTGAGCAGCAGGAACAGCAAAACACATGAATTAACGGATTTGGGAGTTTGGCAGATGACAAGACACCTCTGTTGTTTCACCTATGAAATGGAGAGAATAGCCTCTGCCCTTTAATCTTTTTTCGATTTCACTGGAACAATGTAAAACTCCAGGAGGCTAAGAGGTTTTGACTGTTTTATGTGTGCCCTGCTTTGTCCCCAGCATCTGAAACAGTGCCTGTCAGGTAGTTGGTGCTTAATGCATACTTGCTAGGGAGACAGAGAAGAGTAAGACGTCTAAGTTTTTGTGACTCTAGGATCCAACATAGCATTGTGGTCAAGAGCCAGGAATGTGTTTGACTCCTGGTTCTGCCACTTATTAGTATGACTTTTTTTTTTGCAGTTTTTGTCCGGGGCCGGGTTTGAACCTGCCACCTCTGGTATATGGGGCCAGCGCCCTACTCCTTTGAGCCACAGGTGCCGCCCTATTACTATGACTTTTTAAAAAGTCTCTCTCTTGGCTTGGCGCCTGTGACTCAACAGGCTAAGGCGCCAGCCACGTCCACCTGAGCTGGTGGGTTCGAATCCAGCCCGGCCCCCCAAACAACAACGATGGCTGCCACCAAAAAAATGGCCGGGCATTGTGGCGGGCGCCTGTAGTCCCAGCTACTTGGGAGGCAGAGGCAGGAGACTCGCTTGAGCCCAGGAATTGGAGGTTGCTGTGAGCTGTGATGCCACAGCACTCTCCCCAGGGTGACAGCTTGAGGCTCTGTCTCAATAAATAAATAAATAAATAAATAAATAAATAAATAAAAATAAAAAGTCTCTCTCTGAGCCTCAGTTTCCCCACTGCATATAATGAGGAGAGTCATCATCGCTATATTAGAGTGTTCTGAGGATTAAGTGAGGTCACATATATAAAGGGCTTAGCCTAGTTCCAGGAGCAAAAACAATGCTCCAGAGTTATTAAAGCTCTAATGTGTTTGTGAGTGAGGGTGCCTTTTTGTTTGTTTGTTTGTTTTTGAGACAGAGCCTCAAGCTGTCACTCTGGATAGAGTCTGTGGCATCACAGCTCACAGCAACCTCCAATTCCTGGACTCAAGCGAGTCTCCTGCCTCTGCCTCCCAAGTAGCTGGGACAACAGGCGCCCGCCACGATGCCCGGACATTTTTTGGTTGCAGCCGTCATTGTTGTTTGGCGGGCCCGGGCTGGATTCGAACCTGCCAGCCCAGGTGTACACAGCTGGTGCCTTAGCCTGTTGAGCCACAGGCGCCGAGCCTGAGGGTGCATTTTTTAAGGGCCGTTTTTCTCTAAAAGGACTTTTATCCCTTAGACTCCGTCCAAAAGATCCCCACAATTGTTCTCCTGAAAGATGAGGCCGTATGGAAAATAAATTCCTGTTGATTTCTTGTCGTCAATTCAGACACCCTTGGAGCCTGCAGGCAGTACCCCATCCTGCTTTGCGCCTGCGTGATGCTGATGTGGCGGGATTCGCTATGGAGCCCAAAGCTCTACTCAGCTGCCCTGGTCTTCAGCAGCCCTTTGAAGTTGGGATGTGCCTTTTCTTGTCTTGCGCTTGGCCTGGCCTCAAAGCCAACAAGCAGCCCGTCTGTGCACTAGCGCGAAGTGGGTGCTCTTGAGATCTTTGGCGGAAACAGTGAAATCGAGTCTTCCAGCAAAGGCAGCCCGTGGGTAACAAGAACTCCCCAGGCTCTTCCATCCACTTGAGACCCATCCACCTTCATGGTTAGATCTTTTCCAGGCCTGGGTCGCAGCCAACCCACAAGCCAGAGTTCTGGTCCTTCTGGCTTTAACTTTGGGGGCCTATCAATGCCGTAAATCTATGTCAATTTTTGCCTTGGAAACTTGGTCATTATCAAGGGAAGATTCTGTGGCTTTATAAAGAACAGCTCATGAGGCTGACCTTCCTGTGGACTGTGGACTGCAGGGATGAGGGGAGAGTGGTTTTGAAGACTGATTAGACAGGCCTCTGACACTCCGACACAAAGGGCAAGCAGATTCAGAAGCTAAAGTCGGCAGCATGCAGGGCACAGAGGAAGTGCTCAGTTCAGGACAGCAATTATTATGCTGAGTGAGAATAAGGAGATTCTGGACCTAAGTGTCCAATTTTCTTTCTTTCTTTTTTTTTCAACATTTGAAAGTCTTGCCCAGATTGGCTAGGCACAGTGGCCTAACCCTCTGGGAGGCCAAGGTGGAAGGATCCCTTGAGCCTAGGAGTTTGAGACCAGCCTGAGAAAGAACAAGACCCTGTCTCTACTAGAAATAGAAAAATTAGCTGGATGTCATCGTGGGCACCTGTATTCACAGCTACTTGGGAGGCTGAGGCAGGAGGATCACCAGAATCCAGGAATTGGGCGTTAATGTGAGCTAGACTGATATCATGGCACTCTAGCCTGGAGCAACAGAGTGAGACTCTAGCTAAAAAAAAAAAAAAAAAAGTCTTACTCATTGGTTGCATCTCACTTTCCTGGAGAATTTTCTGGAGCTTAAATTTCTCCAGCCTCACTACCTTGTGGCTGTGTCCAATACATGTGTATATATATACCTGCAGCTAGCTGGTAGGCTTTTATTCATTTGAAGATAGGCAATGTAGTCTACTGTTAGGAGTGCACAGCGGGGCAGTAGCGGAGGTTGCTCTGGTGTAAGCTCAGAGAAAGTACTTACCTCTCTCTGTCTCAGCACTCTCTTCTCTAAAATGGGTGTGATAGTACCAGACTCATAAGGATGAGTATGGGTTATCTAAATGAATATCCTTATAGCATGTAGACTCGTTCCTGGCATATGGTAAGCACTCAATAAATAAAATGCTGTTTTTATTCTTTTTTCAGCAAACATCTATTGAGCACATAATTTATGCCTAGCACTGTGTGTGTAATGATTATGGGGCTTATATAGATAAAAGATTTTATCTGCCTTCTAGAAGTCACACTTTAGGCTCTGCACAAACCTTTGGTAATTTCCCTTTTCTATCTATAGGGAAATGTCCACCAACGAATTCATAAAAGAAGGATGATTATTTCATCCCTGATCAGAGCTTGAACTGTCCAAGATCATATGTGCCATCTTGAAGACCAGAGAAAAAAGACTGTACTGTTTACATGCATTCTCCTCCTCTAAGCCGCAGTTTCTTTTCTTTCTTTCTTTCTTTTTTTTTTTTTTTTGAGACAGAGCCTCAAGCTGTCACCCTGGATAGAGTGCTGTGGCATCACAGTTCACAGCAACCTCCAATTCCTGGGCTCAAGCGAGTCTCTTGCCTTCACCTCCCAAGTAGCTGGGACTATAAGCACCCGCCACAATGCCCGGCCATTTTTTGGTTGCAGCCATCATTGTTCTTTGGCGGGCCCGGGCTGGATTCGAACCCGCCAGCTCAGGTGTACGTGGCTGGCGCCTTAGCCCGCTGAGCCACAAGCGCCGAGCCAGAGCTGCAGTTTCTTTAACTATAAGATTGGAGTGGAGAAGATTTAACTCTGGCAAAGCAAAATAAATGAGGCCAGGGTTATGGAGGCATTGTGAAGACACAAGCCCCTTGCCTGGTGTGCAGTGAGGATGGCTCTCCTCAACTCCACAGAGAGTTTCCTAAGAGGGCAGGGACAGCTTCTCGGTCCCTGAAAGAAATAGCACCCACTAGGGCCCAGTGCAAGGTCCCAGTCACCTCACTAATAAGCAGTGGCTGAGGCTGATGGGTGGACCCTTATGTGAGGAAGAACTCTCATGATTGTAGGCTACAGAAACTCTTCTACAACCAGCCCAGGCAAAAAGGAGACATGTGTATAAAGAATGTGCATGTAGCTCCTGTGAGCACAGGAAAAGCAGAGGTGCAGCAAATCCTGGGACAGCCAGAAGGACCTGGGGGCACTATCATATGCCCTCTCTCCCTCTCCCCTTCTTTTCTTCTTCTTATCTGTACCTATCAGCTCCATTCTCTTCAGGGAGCACCTCAACATAGCTGCAAACATGGCCATGGAGAGTATCCCATTTCCTCAGAGAGAAACTCAACCTTCTTCTCTAGATCCAGCACCCCCCCCCAAAAAAAAAATCCCGAGGAAAGATTCGGACTGGCCCAGCTTGGGTCATGTGTTGACCCCTGAACCAGTCAGCCATTGAGGGGATGTAGAGCTGAGCAGTAAAGAAATGACTGTGTGGGATGGCTCAGGCATCAGAACTTCCCTGAGAGGCTACCACTTTAGCCCCTGAGAAAAATCTGTCACTGTCCTCTTAACAGACTTTTATTGTACACTGGCCCAAAAGAATGTCATTTCCCCAATTTGACTATAAACTTCCCAAGAACAAAAACTGTGTGATACCCTTTTCATTCTTCTCTCTTTCCTCTCACTGGCTCATCACGCACATGATGGCTACATGGAGCACTTTGCTAGTCACATGGTTGTGGAATGTCCTGGATAAGGGAAGAGATTAAAGAGCTCTCTTAGTTAAAGGCCCAGACAGAGAAAGCAGTTTGTCCAAAGTCACACAGCTCAAACTAGGCTCCAGGTGGCCTGTGAACTCTGCTAGCATCCCCTCTCTATTAGGATTCAAGACTCCAATCCGTACATTCACAGGGAATCCTGGCAGAGCCATAATCACTTCCTGCCCCCCCAGGCTTATCTTGTACATCCTATTTATCTTCAAGGTGGTTATTATTTGTATTGCTATTTTTTTTAAGAGTTGCTGGAGGTGCACACACGGATCCACTTCCCTCTCTTAAATGAATTTTTGAGTCTGCATATTCCAACCAGGGCCCCTTTCTTTCTCAAACCTGCCCCACTTCCCTTCACCTGCAGGGCTTTTACATCTGCAGTTTCCTCTCCTGGAACAGTGCAGCAGTCTCTGAGGGCTATCACAGTAAAAGACCACAATCAGGGTGGCTTAAACAACAGGAATGGAAGGTCTCAAGTTCTGGAGAAAAATCCAGGCGTCCGCTAGGTGGGTCCCTTGTGAGAGCCGTGAGGGAGGGGCCGTTCCATGGCCCCCCAGGCTCTGGTGTTTGCTGCGATCTCTGGTGCTCCTTGGCTCATACATGCATCACCCCATCTCTGCTTCATCTTCACATGACATCCTCCCTCTGTGTCTTTGTCCAAGTTTCCCCTTTTGATAAGAACACCAGTCAGGATTACAGCCCACCCTGATGACCTCGGGTTAACTTGATTACCTCTACAAAGACCCTATTTCCAAATAAGGTCACATTTTGAGGTCCTAGGAGTTAAGACTTCAATGATTTTTTTTTTTTTTTTTTTTTGCAGACAGCTGGGAGCTACAGCTCCTACTTATCTGTCCATTTCAGGCAAACCTCCCTTGAACACCCCGGACACTGTTATCTGTTCTCACGTAGGCTTCTTTCACATTTATCATGGATTGTTAGTATCTATCTGTGTCATCATCCGGTTAGTACCTGTGTCCCCTCCGACTGTCAGCATCACCAGGATGGGAGCACGACTCTTCTGTGCACCACTGTAGCCCCAGAGAACAGTACTTGGCATAAAAAGGGGTCAATGGCTTGAATGAATGAACAATTGAGAAATTAATCTTTGCTAATCACAAAAATGAAGAGGAGGTTCTAAGCAAGGGCCTCGGGGGAGGTTAATGTTCCCTCCAGAGAGAACGAATTTGCTCCAGGATCCAAGAGGGGCCCCCAACCCTGCCCTCACACCCCTCGCGCCCTTGACTAATGACCATTGCTTCTCCCTCCCTCTCAGCCAGTGGCAGTGGGAGAGTCCATCTCAGCCTAGCCATGTAGGGGAGGCCTCATGAACCCCTGGAGGTGAGTCAGAAGGGATGGTAAGCTCAGAAACCGGACACCTGGCATAGAGCTGGGGGTGGGGTAGGGGAAGGTTCACAGAAGGTAACTGGTGCTTGTTTCAAAATTCAAGGGGCCCCCAGGGAGCATCATCTTTCAGGAAAGCATCACTAGTTGGTAAGAGGCCAAGTGTGCCCCAAGCTCCAGGTACCCAGGGTTGCTGTGCGAGCATGGCCTATGGAAGGTGACGAGGGTGGACTTTATTGTATAACCTCTTCTTCTCCTCGCCCCCCACCCACCATCTGGACACGACTATGTGGGAGATAAAGATTTACCCTTTGTGGCCTCTACATTCTCTTATATGGGCAAGGGGAGGGGGGAGAGAACAAGTGACAGAGACCCACGGGACGTTCATTTGGTTGAATTGAAGCCACTCAACCAAGGGAATTCCAGCCCCCAGGCTTCCCAGGGACCCCTGGGAATACCTCATAGGCAGCAGAATCCCAAAGGGAAAAATGAAGGCCTCCCCAAACCCGGCCCAGGACAAGGGCCAAGCTGGAAAAAGTGACTTGGAGGCCAGTCACCACGGTTTTCCCCAGTGAAAGGCTGACTCATGGTAACAGGCCTCGGCTGGCTCAGACTCGAGCCAGTGGCTTGGAACATGCCTGGACAGTGAGTGCCTTGTCTGAAAGACAGTCTGTGAGAAGCCAAGGGTCAGGAGAGCCGAAGCTGCTGCCCTGAGAAACACCCCACTGGCAGCCAAGGGAGCCCCCAGAGCCCAGGCGGGTCCCCTCCTCCCGTCCCCTCAGAGGCCTAGCCTAACACTGCTAGGTAAGGGAGGCCCTGGGCCCCAGGGGAATGAAGCCCTAAGGTCCTGAGGGGTGAGCGTCCTGGTGTTCACTTCCTGTAGAAAATACAAATTGAAAACAATATATACTTACAAATATAGAAAAACCCCAACAAGACCTTGATTTTCTTCATAAGATTATCTCAATATTTTTTAAAAAATATCAACAAGAAATTATTTTCCAATTTTGAGGGAATAGAAGGGTTCTGGGGCTGTTTTCCTAGTGTTTTGAACCTGCACTTGAGTGGCCTGATGGGTAATTCAGCACACGCTGGGGAGTCTGTCTCTGATCCTCTTCCCTTCTCATGCCTTTGTCCGTTTTGACATCCAGGGCTCTTTCAGTGAGGACTTTTGAGTCATATGTTGATTTAAATCCTGTCTGTACCATCTGTTTGCTGTGTGACCTTGGGTGAGTCACTTAATCTCACTGAGTCTCAATTTCTATAAATGTATAATGGAGATTGCACCAGCTAATGTGTGCATAGTGCCTAGTTCAGTACTTAGTACAGAATCTGATAGGTATATGTGAGGTCTCTTCCAGCTTTTCCCTTTATCCCCTACAGATCAGTCCTTTAAGAAAGAATGTTGTATCAGTCATTTGCACTTTAGTATGAATAAGTTCCTTAATTGTCACTCCTGCTTTTCCTTCTTTTAGTCAACAAATGCGTGAGCACCTATCACATACCTAATTTGAGCTAGATGCTACATTAGATAAGCATTTCTTTTCAGCTTGGCACCTGTGGCTCAACAGGCTAAGACGCCAGCCACATACACCGGAGCTGGTGGGTTTGAATCCAGCTCGGGCCCGCCAAACAAAAATGACAGCTGCCACCAAAAAAATGGCCGGGCGTTGTGGCGGGCGCATGTAGTCCCAGCTACTTGGGAGGCGGAGGCAGGAGACTCGCTTGAGCCCAGGAATTGGAGGTTGCTGTGAGCTGTGATGGCACAGCACTCTCTCCAGGGTGACAGCGTGAGGCTCTGTCTCAAAAAATAAAAATAAATAAAAATAAAAA
>CAUYON010150589.1:0-39628 GCA_963573935.1 Arctocebus calabarensis | reverse complement strand
GAGGGCAATTGGTGGGATCACACCTACGGTGCATCTTAGCAGGGTACTGGGGAAACTTATTAAATGTAGAGTATCAATGTCTTTATATAGTGATCAAGGAAATGCCATGAAGGCTATCTGTAACAGTATGATGAAAACATTCCTGAATGTATATGAATCGTGCCCTATGATTGCACCAATGTACAGAATTATGATTCAATAAAATTATAAAAAAAAAATTTCCTTTTCTGTTTGTTGCTATAATCTAATTATACCTGATTTTTATGTAATTGATAAGGTATCCAGAAGCTTATCTAAGCTCTCTTAATAATGTTAATAACTTGTCCATAGATCCCTTTGGGCATTCTGTGCACACAATTATATTATCAGCAAATGATGTCAGTTTTATTTCTTCTTTGCAACTTCTTTCTCTTTGTTTGATTTTATTACCTCTTGCCTTTGGTTGTGACCTTCAGTGTATACTGAGGAAGAGAAGAGTCAACAGTGCTGTTTCACCCATTTCAAAGAGAAAGCTTTCAATGTTCTAATTTTAGGTGTGATGTTAGATGTGGGATTTTGTAGGGGAGGAGTAGCTACCCCTATCTTATTAAAGAATTTCCATATGTTCTTAGAGCTATAACTGCATTTGACAGGATGTTAAATTTTATCAAATGCTTTTTCTACATCAATTGAAATGATCATATATTTCTTTTCTTAGCTGTTAATATAGTAAATTACATGGTTGGTTTTCTGATACTAAATTAATCATGTCCTCTTGTACTAAAGTCAACTTGTTCATACTCTTTTATCCTTATTATATACTGCTAAATTCTGTTAACTAATTTTGAATCTTAAGGTTTTACATTTATGGTTATAGGTGAAATTGGCTTTTCTGAATATTTTTTTTTATTCTTTTTGTGTTGATTTTTTGTATCAGGGTTTCCCTAGTTCACAAAATAAATTGGTGAACATCATTTTCTCTCTTTCTAGTCTCTAAGATCAATGTTACTTTTTCCTTAAATATTTGATAATGTTTTCTGCTATGGACATTGGGTACCCAGAGTGTTGTTCTTTTTTTGTCCTTCTTTTTTGTGCGTGGAGAGTAATTATAGATTCATTTTAATAGTTACAGTATTAATCAGGTTTACTGTTTCATCTTTTGAGTTTTAGATATGCTGTATTTTGTAGGAATTTTCCTTTTTCATCTGGTTTCTAATTTATTGGCATAAAAGTTCTACTAAAATCACCTATTATTTTCAATGTTTGAAAGATCTGAAATTATTTTTTATTACTGTTAATGATTATTTGTGTTTCCTTTTTTGATTAGTCTTGCCTCAGGTCTATAAATTTTATTAATCTTTTCAAATATAAAATAATGGCCTGTTGTTTCCCTTTCTTTTATGTTTGTGTTCTTTTTTATCTTATATTTATTTTCTTTCCCCTTCACTCATATGGTTTAATATGCTGTTCTTTCGGGGCCAGTTTTCTCCTGTGTCAGACAACTTTCTTTGCTTTTGTCTCTAACATCTAACATCCCCATTTAAATTCATTACAAGGTTGACATATGTTACCTGGGCTTTGTGGGGCACGCTTACAGCTACTTGGGAGGCTAAGGCAGGAAGACAGCTTGGGCCCAAGAGTTTGAGGTTACTGTGAGCTATAATGCCATGGCCACTCTACCTAGGGCACAGACTGAGACTCTGTCTCAAAAAGTAAATAAATGAAGAAGGGAATGAATAAATACAAATTTTTACATATGAATTTCACGTTGTGTTGCATACATATCAGTATTTTAATGTGTTTTCTGTATGTGCCATTTAAAAAAATTGTTCCTTTTTATTTTCTAATATTCTTTCTTAAAGACTTTTCTGCATTTCTACTTAAATATATGTACCATTTCTAATAGTTGTATCATCCTTAAATGAGTCATTACATCGTTTCTGATCATTAGAGACCTGGAGTTTCGTACTTAACACTCAAAGAAAGAACATGCTTTAAATGTAGAAATTTCCTTTTAAAAACTTGTTTTCTAGTATACCTTCTAAGGTGAGATAGGCAACCTCATTTAGTTTTCAAGCACTATGTCAGATTTGCCATAAAAGAACTGTAGCCATGGCAGGAGGCTTCTGGGGGCCCCCGGGGTTATGAAGCTTCGGGAGCAGTTGTGGTGGCAGGAGGACCTCTTCCTTGTGATGAGCGTCTTTCTGGTTTGGGTTCAGGCCCAGATTATTTTAGAGAAGTTGATGACAATGATTATAACTTTTGTATTCATGTTGGCTTGAGGCTTGATTATTTTTCTCAGAGTGCTCGAAAGCATTTCATCCAATGATATTTTGTCCTTTAAAATAATTTTACTCCGGGGTGGCACCTGTGGCTCAAGGAGTAGGGTGCTGGCCTCATATACTGGAAGTGGCGGGTTCAAACCTGACCCCAGTCAAAAGACCGCAAAAAAAAAAAAAAAACGATTCTACTCCAGGGTGGATTCTGCTAGTTTCATTCACACCTGTCCTTTTCTTTGAAATTCTGAGGGTCCCTTAGTCACTGTTCTGTGTTTACTCCAAAAGCCCTGGGTTTACCTGTATGATAGGATATAAGTACTGATAATTTTTTTCTTGAACCTGTGTGACTTTCAGAGAAGTATGGATTAGGGGTGTGACTTCACTCCCAGAGCATGTTAAAGACCCACTTAGTCTTGGCTCCCATAAGGAGAAGCTTTGGTCCCAGCCAACACATTATCTGGAAGTCTGCAGACAAATAAGCTGCCCTGTCTCTTTCTTGAGGTTGCCTAGAAAAACAAAAAAGCTGTTCTTCCTCAGACTTCTTTATATAGATAAAGAGATGCATATTAACTCATGAGGCTCAGACATTTTTGTTTTTTGTTTTTTCCCCAATGAGCATCACTTTGGAACAGTAGTTCTCAGTTCTCAACTTGGAGGGACTTTGCCCTCAAGGAACCTGACAATGTCTGTACATATTCTTGGTTGCCATCACTGGGGGAAAATGGTGTCGGTCTTTGTCGGGTAGAAACCAAGGATGTTAAATATTCTGCAACACACAGGATAACCAGCCACTACAAAAGATCATCCACTCCTAAATGTCAATTGGGCCTGAGTTGAGAAAACGTGATGTAGAACATTCTATAAAATTTGGCATTTTGTTATAATTTTGTTAAAAATACTTTATAATTTCCATTTTAATTACTTGTTTAACCATGTGTGGTTTATAAACTTTCAGCTTGGGTTTATAACCACATGGTGGAATTTTCTCCTTTTTTTTCTTTTTGATTGACTGAAGCTCTTAATTTCCTGCTTAAATGAATTGTGATCTGAAAAGTTTTTCTGTATGTTATCTGCCTTTTGAAATTTCTTAAGACATGCTTGATACCAATGACTTATTAACTTTGTAAATGTTCAGTTAGTATTTGAAAATACAAACTGTAGCTATTGGGTGATATATTCTGTATACATTAATGTGCTATTTATGATTAGATTATCAATATTTTTGGTAAATGAGAAATTATCAAAAACTTTAAAAATATTTCACTTTTTGCAGTTATTCAATTTCTTATATTTCTCTCAGATTTTGCTTATGGAAAAATTTGAAGGTCTAAGGTTAGGTGCATAAATATAGACTTATTACCTAAAAGTACAGAATTGTTATTCCTTCCTGGTAAATTATAGTCATTATTAATAGACCATCTTGATGCTGAACTTTTTTTTTGTCTTAGGTCCCTTAGTTTGATTAGAAATGTATAAGTTTTATGTTCAGACTAATGGATTTTTGAAGCTACATTTTTCGCTTTTTTTTTTTATTTAATCACTTTGAGATCAAAGAATATCATGCATTTGATGCCAATATTCTAAAATGTGTTGAAGCCTTCTGTATGGCTTAGCTCGTGTAAAGGTTTGTTGTGTGCCTTGTAAGAATGTATATTCTTATACTGTTTAGTACTACATTAATACACACATAAGTTTCTGTTCTTATGTTAAATAATATTTTTGATTGGATGTTGCAAATCTATATTTTCAATGACTTTTTTGATCTAGCAATTAGAGAGAGGGTTATGCTAAACAATCTAAGTATGGTGATTCTTCTACTTTTGCAATAAAAATTATTTTGAGGCAAACATATTAAGTAAAAATTCCAAAATATTTGGAATATTTTTCTATCTTCCAAAAGAATTAAACTTCTATAATTTGTTCTGAACCTTTTTCTGCTATGTGTCACTGTTTGCCTTATTCCTTTCCCATCTTTTTACTTTGAATTTTTCTATGATTTTATACATTGAATATGTCTCTCAACAACAAATAGCAGGATTCAGTATTTGAGCACAGTCTGACAATTTTTACCATTTAACTAGCTGCTTAATCAACTTATATGGATTATGAATTCTCATGTGTTTGGATCTATTTCTGCCATCTTATTTTTGTGCTTTCTATTTGTTTTACTTTTTATGTTTTATTTCCTGTTTTTATTTTCCTCTTTTAGAATGTTTTTCTTTTTTAATTCCATTTTTCTCCTCTTCCTATTTTGGAAAAAATACTCTCTATACCCATTTTTTAGTATTTACCCTATACATCAATGTGTAATCTTAATTGAGTCTATTTTTTTTTTTTTGAGACAGAACCTCAAGCTGTCACCATGGATAGAGTGCTGTGGCATCACAGCTCACAGCAACCTCCAATTCCTGTGCTCAAGTGAGTCTCTTGCCTCCGCCTCCCAAGTACCTGGGACTACAGGCGCCCGCCACAAAGCCCAGCCTTTTTTTGGTTGCAGCCGTCATTACCTTACAAATAATTAGCCATTGTTATTTCATAGTCCTTATATGTTTAGACTTACCCATATATTTACTGACATGTAATTCTACTATTTCTTCTTGCATTTTAGAAGAATTGCAGTCATAGTCTTCCTTATGCTTGAACTACATCCTTGAGATATCTTACATAAGGTAGAGTCTGCTTCTTATAGGTGATAAGCTTTCTCAGTTTTGGTTTATCTAAAAGTGCTTTTATTTTACCATCATTTTTAAAAGGTAATTTTTGAGACTACTAAGTGTTGGCTTAATAGTTACTTTTCTCAGGATTCTGAAGATATAATTTCATTCATCTATACGTTCTATTATTGAGAATTTAGCCATCAGTGTATCTGTTCTTTTATTAGATGATGCGTTTTATTTTTCTGACTACTTTAGAAATCTTTTCTTCATTCTTTCTCTGTTTTTCTTTCTTTTATTTTTGTGCAGGTTGACTATGTTATGTCAATTTAGTTGTATCTTTTTATTTATCCTATTTAAGATCCATTTGGCTTTCTAAATATAAAGAATTCTGCCTATCAACAAATAGAAAAAGAACTTAGCCATTATCTCTTCAATAGTGTGACTTGTCATTTCCTCCATAACCTCCTTTTGGGATGCTTATTTGACATTTTGTATCCTTTCTCAATATAGCCTCTGTGCCTTAAAACCTTTAATATTTTCCTTCTCTTAGTCCTTTGTGCTACTTTAGAAATTTCTTAAATCTCTCTTCCAGCTCACTGATAACTTCAACTGGGCCTTATTTGCTGTTTAACCTATCTCCTGAGTTTTTGATTCGCTGTTTTTATTTTTTAAAGTTTCATTTGATTCACTTTCAAATATGCTTTAAAAAATAGACTCTAATCCCTTTCTCCTATTTTTCTGCCTATCTTTGGTGCTTTTGAATATAATTCAACATATGTATATTCATTTCATAGTCTATATTCCAAAATTCTAATGTTTGTGGATTTACAGGCCTCATTTTGGTGTGTGTGATTTCTTCAGGCATTTGCTCCTGGCAATGTGGTAATAGTTTGAGATAAGAATGAAAAGTTAATCCTCCCAGAAGAAATTTCGCAGTGAATTTCCAGTTGCCTAGGGTGGCATTATCAAGTGGGCACTACCGTCAATTAAATTTTTCTCTTGAGGCTTTTAGTTCTACATCTAGAGCAGGAATTCCAGCATTGCACTCTCATAAGGGTTAGCTTGAAGAGGCTATTTTCAGAGTCAATGATAAAGCTTTAGCTAGGGCCCCTACAGGACTCCTCAGTTAAAGGACCTCTTCCAAGTCTCAGTGAAGTCTAGATGCACTCACAGGGTCATGTGTTTCATCAATATTGTAAAATATGATATTTAAACTGCAGTCACTGTGTCTCCTCTGTCACATTTCCCTTTGTATTCGGGAGTGCTGGAGTATCCTTGGGCTTTTTTGGAATGGGACTAAAAATTGAGTTGGGAATGTGAGGAAGGACAGTTGTAATGCTGAAGGACAGTTTGTAACATTTTAATAAAATAGGTAATTAATCATAGGTTTCCATTTGGACATTGCTATAGTCTCAATGTGTCCCCCAAAATCCATTGATTGGAACTTAATTGCCAATGTGATAGTATTAAGTGATAAGGGACTTCAGGAGGTGATTAAGGCATGAAGGCTGAGTCCTCACGGGTGGGATTGGGAACATTAGGAAAGGGACCAAGAGAGTGGGTTTATCTTCTTGCCTTTCTAGCCCTTCTGCCACATGAGGACACAGCTTTCTTCCCCTTTGGAAGGTGTAGCCACAAGGTACCATTTTGAAGCAGAAACAGGGTAGTTCTGCTGGTGAGTTGAGCTTAGCCTTCCTAGCCTGCATAACATGAGGAATAAGTCTCTGTTATTTATAAATGACCTAGTCTTTGGTATTTAGTTGTAACAGCATACCTGAACCAACAGACATTTCATATATATATATATATATGTATTTTTTTTATTGAGACAGAGTCTCACTATATTGCCCCTGGTAGAGTGCTGTGGCATCACAGCTCACAGCAACCTCAAATTCTTGGGCTCAAGTGATTCTCTTGCCTCAGCTTCCTAAGTAGCTGGGACTACAGGCACCCACCACAACACACAGCTATTTTTTGTTGCATTTGTTTAGCTGGCCCTAGCTGGGTTCAAACCCTCCATCCTTGGGTATATGGGGCCGGCGCCCTGCTGACTGAGCTATGGGTGCTGTCCAACAGACCCATTTTGTCATCTTTAAATTTATTTCCTAAAGAACTGAGAGATAAATCAGATAAAAAATGAAATTTGGAACAAAAACTATAAAGATGACCACTGAAATAAAAATAAGTTATCCTGACATCAGGAAGTAAACTGTTTAACAAAAACTGTTTTTAATCTATCATGCCAAAAGCAGTATTAAATTAAGAGGATGAGACAAATTTGAAATAGAAGTAAGTAGTGATTGGTTTATACTCCAACTTGTAAAAAGAAATGAGACATACAAACACATTGGGAAAAGATTTAAGCTCCACACTGTTTTGAGAGGAGATATTAACGTTGAAGATTAAAACACATAAAACTCATAATATGTCAGGATAATGAGGACAGGTGACATATTGCTTAAAGACTACTATCAATTCAAGGAGTGCTTAAGACTGGTCACGGCACAAGAAAATGTAAAACTTCCCTGAAGTTTCCGGATCAGAGATGAAAAAAACAAAGATTCTGCCATATTGGACAACAATCTTAAAGATTTCTACCTTACTAATAACAAGTTGTGAAGCACAAGCACTCTACCATAGAACCTCTGTAAGTTGACCACCCAAGGGACTGTAACAGATTAGCCCACATACAGAAATGGTCAACGTAAGGAGCCAGGCCGCCTGTACTGACACATACCTGTGTGCATGTCCAACCTATGAGACTTAGGTAAACTTAGGGAAGTGGTAAATGTATTGGCTTAATTTTCATAGACCCTATATATATCACATGTGTGTATTCAGTACAGTAGGCCTAGTTCTTTACGTTGACCACTCCCATAAGTTGACCAGTCTGTTAGTGTCCCGTGGGTGATCAACTTATGGCAGTTCTACTGTGTCGGTAAAATAATTTGGTTTTGATCAAATATGCTGGAAGAAAGACTGAATCATCTTTTTAGCTTCTCAATAGAATTGATATGACAAGTCTTTTATCATATACAGAGATAGTCAAGAAATTTGCAGCAAAGAAATATAGGAAAATATGTTAAAGTTGCGTCTTAGGCAATTATTTAATAAAACATGCTATTCTTTTGGATTTTCTGATATTTGGGATATTTGTCAGTTTTTTTAAAAAAATGTGTTTTGTTGGGATTTTTTTTTTAGTCTAAATAAATGTTTTTAATAATACATTTGTAATTTTGCCTTCTTTTTGTTAAAGTGGCTTTTTTATAACTTGCCGAAGGTTTGGATTCCAGAAATTCTGGGTCCACACATGGCTGGCTTATTATGAATACTGTATTCTGAATCCTAAGGACAGAATTATTTTTTGGTCAACACTGCATCAAGAGGAGACAGGCCAGCATTCTCATTGTTTCTTTTATGTTATAGAGTTATTTGTTACCAAGATGAGCTTTTTAGAGTCCTTGTTTATGCCACTATATCCTATATTATAATCTAACACCAGAGCTCCAAGGTCATGGGGATTCTACAGAACTTACAAATTGACCTGGGTTCTTGCTGATAGCCCAGGTTTCCCAGTTTCTTTTCTTTCTTTTTTTCCCAACCCCTCAGTATTTCATGCTTTTTTACCAGCTTAGCAACATATTTGAAATATTTTTAAACAAATTTTCTCAGCATTTTAGTTGCTTTTCATAAAAAGAGTTTTTAGGTATTTAATTCAGTATTATTCCAGAGGTGAAAATGCCTGCAAATCAAACACAGGTATATCTTGTTTTATTGCACTTTGCTTTATTGCACTTTGTAGACATTGCATTTCTTTTGGTTACAAATCAAAGGTTAATGGCAACCCTGCCTAGAGCATGTCTATTAGTACCATTTTTCTAATAGCATGTGCTCATTTCATATCTGTCAGCATTTTTTAGCAATAAAGTATTTTTAAATTAAAGCATGTACATTATCTGTTGCACACAATAGACTACAGTGTAGTGCAAACATAATTTTATATGCACTGGGAAACCAAAACATTTGTATGACTCACTTTAATTCAATATTCACTTTATTGTGGTGGTCTGGAACTGAACCTGTGATATCTCAAGGGTACGCCAGTATTTGAAATTATGTAAGATCTTTGCCTGAGTTGTCAGGAACTTTTACCTTGATAGTCAAACATCTCTTTCTCTTTAAGGTTATTATAATTACAGGGTGAATTATGCATTTGCCTTTCTTCTAAAACAGTATTTAACATAGTTTATCATTTATTTCATGACTTTTACATAACAGTGATCATTAGCCATTGTAATAGGCCAGAGTTATGGCCTTTTATCAGTTCTCAGCCACCAGCAACCCACCAGACTTAAATGGGTCAGGCCTTTGATCTAATTTCAGATATGAATCACTAAAAGCATTAAAGATGACAAATAATAGTTCCACTCATGTTCAAATTGAGAAAACCTTTAGCAAGCTGAATAGTTCTCACCAGCTCTTCTGGGAAGAGAGTAGGGTAGGGGTATCTGTTCCTTTCTCACTTCCCAACCTGCACTTTAGGGCCTTGGAGGAGGTTGCTACAATGATCGTGGCATTTAGGATTGCACACACATGCACACACACACACAGGTGACAAAAGTGACCCAGATCAAAAGAAGGTTCAGATGCCCTTCCCTTCCCTCTGAAAGGCTGAAGAAGAAATAGAATCTCTTTACACTTTTATATGTTAGGCAGGTGGTTTTTGTTTTGTATTGTTTTGTTTCTAGACAAAAGTCTTGTCCAATAGTCTTGTCCAGGCTATAGTGCTGCAGCCTCAGCATACACACAGCAACCTCAGACTCCTGGGCTCAAGAGATCCTCCTGCCTCAGCCTCCGGAGTTTTGGGACTTCAGGCTAATTTTTCTATCTTTAGCAGAGATGGCTCTTGCTTTACTCAGGCTGGTCTCTAACTCCCAGGCTCGCCATCCACCCCACCTCAGCCACCTAGAGTGTGGGACAGGTGTCTATATTGTGTTTAGCATCCAAATAAAAAAATGACAACATTTTCTCTCAAGGGTTACCTCAATGGCCAGAAAAATCACTTTGTTTATGAGTTGATAAGACTTTATTTTATCATAATACCATCTGTATCATTTAAAGCGGCATTCCCCAACCCTTTTGGCACTACAGACTGGTTTTATGGAAGACAATTTTTTCCACAGCCAAGGGATGGGGAAGGGATTCTGACGGAGGGCAGAACTCAGGTGGTGCGAGTAAATCCAGATAAGTCTCGTTCACTGTGCTCCACTGCTCACCTGCTGTATGGCCAGGTTCCGAGCAGGGGTGGGGCTGGGGGGGTTGAGGACTGCAGATTGAATGCATGGGGCTGCTATTATTGCATTTTTAATTTCATGCCCAGTACAACAAATCATAGACACCTCCCTATTGGTTTGCATCCATTCTTTTGCCGTTTTGTTCATAAAGTGTGACGATTACATATACAGGCCATGTCTAGATTTTATGTATAGATTCTTTTACCCTTGGAGAAGGAACTTCTGTTCACTTAATGCCAGGCAGGAATTCACTATGAGGACTGCAATCAACTCAATTCTAGGAGCAAGCAGTATTGAAAGTTGCTGCCGCACTGACATTGAAATTTGCCCTAGCTGCTGTCACACTGACTGAATTTTTTCATTAAGTCTCTTTCTGCATGTCATAGTCCAGAGGTGCATAAGAACCACACATTCAAGGCCTGCTGGATGAGAAATCTTTCTTTTATGACTACTGCCAGCCATGTATAGCACCATTACCCTTTCAAAGTGGCCAGTTGATCATTAGTTCTACAAACTGTGAACATTTACTTCGTATTCTCAAGTCTGTGGATATGGGGATAAGTAGGGCATAATTTTAGCCCTACAAGTTTGTAGTTTAGTTCTAATAGAAAAAGGAACCAACATTATTGAGAGCCTATCACATGCTGGCACTTTGTTTATGAGCTGATAAGATTCTATTTAAGCCTCATGGTAACCCTATAAAGTAAGTCTCTTTACTTAGAATTCAAACCCAGTTTTGTCTGATTGCAAAGCTGATATTTTTTCCACTACATCCATCTGCCTTGGTCAATTTTATACTTTAGTTGCCAAGTTCTAAATTTGTCTAAAAAGACATTTTTGTCTTTATCTTCCTTTCTTCTGAGTCATTTCAGAAGCTTGACAATACATATGTATAATATACATTTATACATAAAGATCACATATGGTGATTATGGAACTCCCATATGAAATTGTTTGCATTTCCGCTAATTATTTGAAGTTGTCATAGCTAAAAATCTTAAGTGATAGATTTCCCTAATAACCTTCTTTTGTTATTCAATTTGTAAATTAAGGATTTTATGTCAAGCTTTTTCTGGTAGACAGTTGTTACGATTTGGGGGAGATTTCAATCTGTGAGATTATGGAATCAGTGAAGTTGTTAGCTCTACTGGGCTCTATTTTACCTGATTTACAAAATAGGAAAGAAGACTTTTATGCTTAAGTCATCTGCTGACTATAATGAAGCTAAAATAAATCATGTTTAGCTGCTAACCCCCTACTCCAATTCTATACATAGGCTTTATATTATAAGCCAGATTTGATGGGTTGGTAGTAATCTTCGGAATGAAGACATTAATATTTGAATTTTAATGTTTTTTAGACTGGATCTTGTTCTATTGCCTAGGTTGGAAAGCAGTGGGGTCATCAGAGCTCACTGCACCTAAAACTCCTGGGCTAGAGTGATCCTCCTGTCTCAGCCTCCAAAGCAGCTGGGACTATAGGAGTGTGTCACTCTGCCTAGCTAATTTTTCTATTTTTTTGTAAAGACATGGTCTCAAACTCCTGGCCTCAAGAGGTTCTTCTACCTCAGCCTCTCAAATTCTAGGATTACAAGTGTGATCCAATATGCCCAGCCAATATTTTTCATTTTATTATTGTTTTCAGAACACATTTGAGGTCTTTCTTTTAGAGCTCATTAATTATTTAGAAAGGCCAAGTTGACCTAAACATATCTATGTCAAATAGCATTATTCAAAGAAAAATTTCCAAGGCAACAATGACGTTTCTGAATCTAAGTATTAACCTAAGGAAGATTGGGGTAAGAATCTCGCATATAAAATGCACCTTTATGGTTGAAAAGCCAAATTTTGTATCCATTAATGATAATCCTGCAAACAAAAGAACAGTTACAGCAAGTGTCTTTGTGTCAGACATTGATAAAAGAATCATCTGTGTTACAAACCAATTTATACTGATATAGGTGCTTTAAAACATTAAAATGTTAAAAATAAAGAATTCATTTATTACCTTTATTTTTTTAAACTAAACTTTCTCCCCTGTGAGCTTTCCTTGTCTATCAGTTCTGAATGTTGTCAGTTCTTAAGAAAACTTACTGTTTTTAATGGATTTAACAAACACAAGTTCATTTTGTTCATGCAGTTGAGAAATTGGTAGGTAAGGCTTACTAGAGTTGGTCCAGCTGTTCAACAGTGCTCTCAAGGACGAACTTCTTTCATTCCACTCCATTATACTGAATGTATTGATTTTTACCTTCATTTTTGTCCTCAAAGGCTATGACAACCCAAGGTACCATATTCATATTCCAAAAAATCAAATGGACAAAAGGCTTTCTTCTTACGTAGTTTGGTTCTTTTAATTGGAATGGAATGGCTCTTCCCAGCAAACTCTTCTTTATGTCTCTTTAGCCAGAAATGGGTCAACTGGTGTTTCTGGGCACCTCAGTGGCAAACAGGAATTATCATAGCTGGCTTAATTTTGCAGGGGGCTAGCAGGGCTTCCCTTCCCAGTGATGATGAGATCTCTGCCCATTCCCTCACCACAAAACTAGGGCACAGGGGCTGAGAGCAATAGACATTGTTATCTGCAAAACACAAAAACATTTTAGGGACTATAGAATAATATCATTTAAATTAGAACATAATTTTCTTATCAAAATATCTTGCAATTGGGCGGCATCTGTGGCTCAGCGAGTAGGGCACTGGCCCCATATACCGAAGGTGGCAGGTTCAAACCTGGCCTCGGCCGAACTGCAAAAGAACAGAAAAATAGCCAGCTGGGCATTGTGGCAGGTGCCTGTAGTCCCAGCTACTCTGGAGGCTGAGGCAAGAGAATCGCCTAAGCCCAGGAGTTGGAGATTGCTGTGAGCTGTGTGACACCACGGCACTCTACTGAGGGTGATAAGGTGAGACTCTGTCTCTACAAAAAAAAAAAAAAAAATCTTGCAATAAAATACTTGCCAATTTCTTAAAGTTTAGAATATAGATGTACAGGGTTCTTGCAAATGAAAGCAAATAGGTGAGGACAGAACATATCAACCTGTTGTTTGAGAAGATGAACCATCCCATCATTAGCCTCTATTATGCAAGAAATCCTGAACCAAGTCTAAATAAAGCTAAGCCAAAGCTAAAATGGTCAGCTTCTATGTCAGAAATCTTGAATAAACTCAGCTATTTTTGATAAGTTATATTTTTCTCCCAGTACAAGACACTATTTTAAAATTAACACTATTTCACTGCAATGCATAACACAAAAGAGTAGTTGGCAGTGCTGTGTTTGTGGGAGAAGGAGCCAGAATGTTCCCTAATCACTTTCTTGGAATATTGAAAACTGAGTGTTAAGCTTGAAAATGCAGCATCTGAGATTTTTACCCTAATTGCAAACTAATAAGTTAGGCTGCCACAGTGTTATATACTTATATTAACAGAAGGCACTGACTCCTGGGCACTCACATACAGAGATGGTTTATCACTCTTAGCAGAAATAGCGCCAGAGCAATATCTGTCAGTTCTCCATGCCCTGATTACCGTAAGATGATGCGATAGTTCCAAATATTTATCTGCATGTGCAGTGCTTCACAGGAAAGAAATACCCAAATTAGAAGACTCTACGTTTTTATGGGGCTGCCAGCACATCTGCTTGACTTCTCCACCAGAGAGAGAGATTACTGACTACCCAGAATATAATCAGATCCCTCTAGGGAGGGAAGGAGAAATTTACCTTCACTATCCCGGGATGTCTCCAACTCTCTCTGGAGGAACACACTATCTCTAGCTTCTAATGCTGTTTGCTATACAAACATGGCATTTGTTTAGAAGGTCCCAGCCATACTGGGATATAAGAAATCTGTGGGGACGGTGGCACCTGTGGCTCAAAGGAGTAGGGCACCGTCCTCATATGCTGGAGGTAATGGGTTCAGACCCAAACCCAGCCACCCCCACCAAGAAAGAAATCTGTGCAGAATTGTCCTACAATATCAGGCTGACATTCTGGAATCTCAGACTTAAGGGGACCCGGTAAACTGCACAGCCTAAATGGCTTTAGAGCACGAGCCCCATATGCTGGAGGTAGTGGGTTCAGACCCAGCCCCAGCCCCCCCCCCAAAAGAAATCTGTGGAGAATTGTCCTACAATATCAGGCGGACATCCTGGAATCTCAGACTTAATAGGGCCCAGTAAACTGCATAACCTAAATGGCTTTAATATTGAAAGCAGATAATAAAATAGGTAAACAATTTTTAATAACTGCCTAAAATAAGAGACAACAGATTCTCCATCAAAGGTTTGATTTTTAAAATTCAATGGAGAATTCCCTTCTATTTTTTTGCCATCCCATTTGACAGTCAATACCACTGGGGAAAACCTTAAGACAGGACAGGAAGAAAGGAAGGTGAATTATACATTCCAACATATATTCCACAATGAATATTTACTTCGTGGCTTTCTACCATAATGGTGTGTGTATAGACGTGAGCAGAAGCAGCACAGAATGAGTTGTGTAAACAAACAAGAAACTCAGTAAGAAGTCACACTACGAGGTAAGGGCAGCCATAAGTGTCACAGAATGTTAGAAAAGTGAGACAAAATACAAAAGCAAGCAAGGTGTACAGATGGGCTACTGAGTAAAAGAACATACTCTAGCAATACCAAAATAGAGAGTAATCACAACTGTACGTAGACACATAACAGAAATGACACAATGCACACTATACATTAAAGTGTCCCTCACCCCATGGGTTGGACAGCACAACACATCCACACTTAACCATGAATAGCCAGGCCTGACAGCAGGAAAGAGACACCATCTCCATTGATCAACAAAGGAGGAAAGGTAGACAAGAGAAAAAGGGATGACACAGAGAGCCCAGTGTCACTGTCAACTAGGATGTGCACCCACCCCCACACTTTGCCCCTGTCTTCTGGAGTGTACTATCACTTCTTAATCTTTCTTGAAGTCCATTTTCATACCTGGAAGTGTACTTGCTTAATAAACTGTGCTGCTTGCTGTTTCAAACTGTCTCTTGTTCTCCTTTCATTGTGAGAAGACAAGAACCAAGGAGTTCAACGCCAGTAAGAACGGCAATTGAAAACCTGTCCAATTTGTCTTAGTAAGTTTGGGCTGCTACAACAAAATAGTCTTACAGGACTACTGATGGCTTCAACATGATGTATTTATTTTAAACTATTTTGGTGGCTGGGAAGTTCAAGGTCAAGATGCTGGCAGGGTGGATATGTGGTGAGGGGTTTCTTCCTGGTTTGCAGACGGTCATCTTCTTACTATATTCTCACATAATAGGGAAAGAGCATTCTCTGTTCTCTTCTTCTTATTAGGGCACCAATCTTATCACAGAGATTCCACTTTTATGCCCTCACCTAAACCTAAGTACTCTCAAAGTTCTCACCCTCAAATACCATCATATTGGGAATTATGGTTCAACATGTGCATTTTGGGGCACACAAACATCAGTCCACAGCACTATTCTTTGAACAATGACACCATTTTCTTGTCAATTATTTTTAACCCCAAAAACACTAAATAAAAACAATAGAAGGAATAATATTTCAACATTAGAGTTCTGGTAAAGAAAATTTCACCAAGTTTCTTGATTCAACAATTTTAGTCAAACTGTCAAATGAAGACATTCAACTTATATACGATATCTGGATGTACTCTAAAAATTTTGATTTGCATTCACATGCCAAGCAAGTAGGATAAAGAAGTCGAATCTTCTACATCTTTTCAGGTTATGATTTCATGAGTGCTATTTACCCACGTTTTAAAACTCACTGTGTTTTGTCTATGTTTGATGATAAATGTGATTGTTTCTAAAATTGTTTTTAAGTAAATTAGGTTTTAATATAATCAAAGCTACCAAAAAGTTGAAAAATGAAGAAAGTTTTCCTAAATAAGTGAATGTAATATAGAATTATATGTTTTTGTATTAAATGTATTTACTTAATTTTTTCCTATATTGACTTGTTTTTATTTAATTTATATATTTTACTGTCTCTAAGAGCTACTTGGGTATTATAGGTTGTGATGGAGCCCATCTTTTCTTCTATTAAAATTAAACAGTTTTTAACTTAGTGAACTTAGTGATAAGGTTGAATGAAATTAATGAAGTGGGTAATGGGTTGATCAGTTTGTGTAACTATAGTTCTATGAGGTCTCCACCACCTTCTCTTTCAGCCAAGTCTGAGGGTGGGTAGGAAATGGTTCCCAACTTTGAAATTGTTATTGGATTATCGCTTTAACAATTATTTCTGATAAAATTCCTTTGAGGATATCGCAATTGTCCTATAATCATTGGGTATCATTTTGAAGATGACACCAATAGGAGAAAAAAGGACCAAGAGCCTGAATTACAATGAGGACTAGAGTTTATAATTGGAAAGAATTTTCTGTTTCATTTTAGGAAGAAAAAATATACTTGTTTAACTCTAAAAGGAGATATATGGAATCCAAGCACAGGCTGATAATTTTGATGCCTCATATCAAACTAATTATTTCCATCTGTTTAACTTTTATTAAAAGCTGCTCCAAAAGGGCAGGTAGAGAAAAATATCCCCTGTGCTACACTCCTCACATCTTTTACTGGCTCAAGCAATTTATCTCTGAACTCCAAACTGCACTCTCAACCCAGCAAAATAAAATCCCTGCCATTCACCAGCCCTGCTCTCCCCAAAAGGTAGTTTTCGACCTGCCTGCTGTTAATTGAGTCTAACACTTAAAGGTCTCAGCATTTACAAAGCTATTTGCCCAAGAGTTTCTTTCAATTACACTAAATTTTCTTCCTGAGAGAATTCTAGGAAATGAAATTTTCTCCACTTTGTTAGGTTCTGAGCATCTTGTATATATTGGCTTTCCATGTAAGTACCAGGTTGGGGCCCTTTTTTCAATGTATCACTCCTGTCACTCATTCAACAAATTCTTGCAAAGTAACTACTCTGTGGCAGGCATCCTGGTAGGATTGTGGCCATCCCCATGATGTGGTCAGTCCTATGATATGTGAGCAGGTGACCATGGTCTGAAGAGGGCAGGAGAAAGCTTCCCAGAAAGGATGAGAACCTGCTGAAGGAGTACTAGTGATCCAGTTAAAGAGGCTGGGGAGACTAAAGTGAGTAAGGCACTGGTGAGTAAGACAGACTAGTTTGTTTGAAGGACCAGAAAGAGGGTCAAAAGAGAGTATGGGCGTGGTATACAAGGAACTGAGAAAAAGTCTTGATAGGATGAAGGTGTGAGAAAAATGAGCATGAAGATCATAAAGGAACATAGGGCACAGTCATAAAGGAACTCATGTACCAGGATAAGGTGTCAAGACATTTCCTAGGAATGATGGAACATTCTGGAATGTTTTGAAGCAGAGCAAGGCAACTTGCATTTAGAAGGGTATTCTTATTATAGGGTGAAAAGGGAATGAGAAGGGTAAGATTAGAGGCATAGAGATGTCTCTGGTGGCTGCCTTAGTTCACCCAAGAAGCTGGTTCTGGGATGAGGGTTTTTGTATAAATGCTTTTTTAAGGAAGTGGGAGAAGTAAGATAGGGGAGGGGAGAAAGCCAAACAAGATGGCAGTCTCAGGCAAAGTCCCAGCTTCAGCCTGATCCCTGTGGGAGATTTTGAGAGTAAATGGTATTATAACTAGCCTCAGAGGCAGAGAGCTGGGTCGGTCATTGGGTCTGGGTCCTCCCCATAGACATGTAAATTCTCAGTCCCTTCCAGCTGTCTTTATCTGCGGGTGAAGTAGCTCCAGCTGTTCAAGAGCTGTTCCTCTGAAGATAGCTCAAAAGTACAAGCTGTAAGAAGCAAAGCACATGGGAGCTGGGAGGGGAGCTCACAAAACTGGTAAAGGGGTTCTAGGGATCTGGGTAGGACACAAAAGCATCTTTGCAGGGGCAGTTTTAGTAGTCCAGAATGCAGGAGAAACGGAGACAGAGTCAGAGAGAGTGATAACAATAGCAAGCGGAGAAAGAAAGGAACCAAGGGAAAGAGAAATTGATGATTATGGCCGTGGGGGTATAATTTTTACATTTGTAACTTTCATTAATAAGCATGACATGCACTTTTCTAAATGGTAATACGATTCTAAAATAAACAATAAATATATAACCATTTCAGTTTAAATCATTAAGCATATTTACGAAGATGGATTGTTGTAATGAGCAGAAAGAATCTAAAGGTTCTTTATAAAATTCAACGTATTAATAACATGAATAGCACTCACCAGTTTTTAAGGATTATGAACAAACTGGGTGAAAACACTTGCTAATTCAAAGAGAAGAACAACAACAAGATGGCAAGGCTTCACCGAGAGCAAATCAGTGCTAAAGAGATAAACAGATTAAAGGACATTTTCCGAGAAATTTTATATGTATCTTAATTAGACTGCTGGTCTTATGATGTTCCCCAAAATAGTGAGTTTAGTCTGGTTGCCCAGGAGAATTTAAAAGGTATAACTGGACTTCTTTCCTGCAATGCTTTTTGGCTAATCTCTCAGAGTTGATTTAATAAAAGGAAGACAATGTATTAATTTTTCTGAAAGCCTGTTTAGTTATGTGCCCTTGGAAAAAGCAATAGATGAATAAAGAAATTAGCTTCATTAGCCAATATTAAAATTCTGCTATCTCTTTGAAATGTTTCTTTGGCTATTCAAGTTGATTTCACTAATGGAGAGACTGGCTAGAAAAACATGTAGAAAACAAAGTGTACTGAAATAATTCATTGATTTTCTCTAAAGTTCCTTGGAAAAATGCACATCTGAAAATGGAATTTTTATCTAACATTCTCAAAATAGCACTTGAATAACTTGGAATATGGCCTTATCAATGAATTCTTTGCCTAATATGTATTTTTCCCAAAATAGGCAGCAGTGGCATTCTGAAAAAAATATTCATGTCTTTAAGAACCAGAAACATTTCTTGAGAAAAAGAAAATTAAGTTTCAGTAGACTCTAAAACAGTGTTCAGGTATATGGGGAGAAATGAAATTTCCTGGGTAAAAAGACATGCAATATGGAATGAGACCAGGTGTTTCACTTTCCTATCCATTGCACTCAGATGCATCATTAATTTCTTTTAGTCTTGATTGTATTTGGGGGGCAAAAAGCACTAACAAAATCTTTCTACTAATAATGTTGTCAGCTTTGGTTAACTTTCCTTGTGAATGGGAAGATGCCCCCCTGCTGGCATGTGCTATAATTGGCAGAGGCAGTTTTATTAGTAATTCAGAATTCCTTTAAGACCTGCCTCAGAACTCCAGGATTAATGATGACTCTCACTCCATAGGTAAAAGAAATCCCTAAGATGTAGAACCTTGGCTTGGCTCCTGTAGCTCTGTGGCTAGGGTGCCAGCCACATACACCAGAGCTGGCGATTCGAATCCAATCTGGGCCTGCCAAACAACAATGACGACAACAACCACAAAATGGCCAGGCATTGTGGCAGGCACCTGTAGTCCCAGTTACTTGGGAGGCTGAGACAAGAGAATCGCTTAAGCCCCAAAGTTTGAGGTTGCTGTGAGCTGTGATGACACAGCACTCTACCCAGGGTGACAGCTTGAGACTGTCTCAAAAAAAAAAAAAAAAAAAAAGATTTAGCACCTTGTGTTTAACCATGGTCCTGAGCTGGGAAGTATGGCGGTGAGCGGTGCTGGGTGAGAAGTGAGGACAAAGAGGGTAGCTAATTGTTACAAGCAGTCTTAATGTATGGTACAGGTTTTTAGTGGGTTTTTTCCCTAGCCTCTGGCTGGTTCTCAGTTCTCTGTAATTTACTTAGAGAAGATCCATGAAAATAGCAGATGAATTTCTTTAGTTCAGTAAGAAAAACTGAGATCTAACCACACCACCACAAACACTTGGTTCGGAATTAAAAATTTCAGCTTTTCACTAATTTTGTCTACAAGACACAAACCACTCAATTTAAAAATTTAGCTAGTTGTTTGGGTAACAAGACTATAAATTAAGGTACTATTAACATCAGGAAGGCAGTCTTATCTTGAGCTTATATAATGCAACCCTAAGTAAAAATTTAGGTCACTTACCTGAATAGGAACCCCAGTGAAATCAGTACATTCCTTTATTTGTTTTCTGCCAGCCATTTTTCTCATTTTCTTTATTTATTAAATTGCAAAAATATCCTCATTCTCCTAATTTAACCAGCACTCATCTTGTCATTTAGGACTTGCTACCAACCATGAGGCAGCATGCATATTCTCCCTTTGTGGCCCTGGGGCATAATGATTTTTCACATATGCCCACCCATCCTTACCTTCTTTACTGCAGACTCAAAGGATGAGAAACCCCTTTCTTTTCAAGCCCATCTATGTACCATGACCTTCCTGCCTATGTAGGATTGGAAAAGATGTGGTTAGAAATCCTCACACATAGTTTCCATTAAATACTGTAAACTGATAAACTCCACTTTCAGGCAGAGGTTTCCTCTAAATCAATCAAAGTCAAATGATCTTCCCTGGAATAGTATTGGAGACACTAAGAATGATTTAAGCCTCATTTTTCTAAGTGTCAGATATCTCCACTGGGCGTTATATAACTTTGTGTTATTTTGTTCATAATGCTTAACTTTATTTAAATTTGTAACCGAGGTTTCAGTTGTTATGTTTAATTTAGGTGTCTGCTGAGGACGTGGACGATGGTAGAGATCGACTAATCTCTAATTGAATTTCCTCCAGGCCTCAGACTAGATCATCTGCTTGTCCCCCTACACCTGTACTTTTTCCGTTTCTACCGTCTCACCTGTGGCTCCGTAGGCTATCGCATTCATACTCACCCACTCAGGTACCTACTATATGTGAATTGCCCCTAAGAGTTTTTATCTCTAGCTCAAAACTCTCTCTTGATCTCCTCCTTACTTATATATACACAATGGTTTAGTTGCTACATGTTTTAAAATTCACAAGTGTTTGTTGAATGAATAAATGAACAAATCAGTTACATGATTTGAATCATGTACAATCAGAAAAATAAAATTATTTTAAGCATATTCTCTATACTTCTCTAGGGCCTACTGCCCTTTTGTATGAAGTTACACATTTTTCTTTTCTTTTTTTTGAGACAGAGTCTTACTATGTCGCCCTGGGTAGAGTGTTGTGGCATCACAGCTCATAGAAACTTCAAAGCCTTGGGCTTCAGCCTCCCAAGGAGCTGGGACTACAGGCACCTGCCACAATGCCTGGCCATTTTTGGTTGTAGTTGTCACTGTTTGGCAGGACCAGGTTGGATTCAAACCCACCAGCTCCAGTGTAAGTGGCTGGTAACCTAGCCACTAAGCTACAGGTGCCGAGCCCATATTTTTCATTTTTCTTTTGAAGTTTTTTACTTCTACTTTTCCCAAGAGTTGTCTTTAGTCTTGCATTATAGATTTTATGGGTTGTATTATCAACTCTTGAACCCTTTCTGTTGTGAAAAGGAAAAAAAACTTGTTATTGCAGATTTAGATTTGCCTTTCTTCCTGCTATGCTGCTTCCAACACATCCATGGACTTCCTGAGTGCTTATACACCCTCATAGTATTCCATATATTCCCCATAAGGAGCAGATTTATGGCAAGAGACGCAAAACAGTGGGCTGATGCACATAGGATCTACTCTTCTGATTATATATGCTATTTCCTGTATGTACAATTTACCCTTAATAAGTGGTGGCATGGTTTATTGAAATTCTGCCATAAGGCACCAGTTGGACAATTGCACTTTATGGGATTTGGGGGTTATCTATAAGTCTTAGTGAATAACCTATATAGGATGCAGTTTGTCTTTTCATAGCCTACACAAGGGCTCAAGAACCAAGGATGAGAGCGAGGGGTGTTGTCATTACTGCTTATACTAATGAATCATTGAAAAAAAAAATGTGCTTTGTTTCCCTATGACTCTAAAAGTGGCTAGCTTAGATGTCTCAACATGCTAGAAATAAATGCTGTTACACAAAAATGCTTCTCTTGAACTGTAAACTGAAACTACTACCTGGCCATTTTGGCTGCTATTGCCTTTGAGTGAACAGGTCAAAGTGGGTTACAATGTAGGCTTTGATAACTATCAAAGAGAAATGGGGTTGCTATAAGCCAATGGCGACCAAGAGGAGTGAGTAGAGTACTTTGGGTATTCCCTGTGGTGCTCAGAACCCTCAGAAAACATGGTGCAGGGATCTCTTTCCAGCTAAAGAACCCTTATCAGTTGAGGTCATAGTAATTTTCAAGGGAGACCAGCAGAAAGATGTTATGACAAGTATAGCCAAAGGGCCAGTTGTAAAAATGAGTACTGCATCTATAGTTTCTACCCATTCTTCCTTCTTTGTAGTGAGGCATATTTATTTAAGCTAACTTTTAAATTTATACTATTTATTAACTTAATTCTCTTTCCTTTTCCTTATGCTCTTGGGTTATATAGCATTGGTTGGAAGTGATTAACTATGCAATTGAGCCCAGAAGAGAATATGGGGACAGGATCATGACAAAAATCAGAAGAATTTATATCATCCAGAGATCCCCAACTCGATTTGGATACAATAAATAAAAAGATTTTAAATTTTCTCCCTTTGGCCAGAGTTGATTTTTATACATACAAGGGGAAAATAAATGTCTTACATTCACTACGAGCAATTGTCTGAAGTAGTGTTTTGGGCAGCTAACGGGATGGACTGCAGAGGACATTGTGCTTCTGTTTGTTACTTGGCATCCAAGCCCCTGCTCTGATGTTTCATAAGTCCCCATATAGAGGAAAGAGATTTCTACTTAGAATTTTAAAAGCATAGATGCTCAAGTATTCAGTATAATTGGCAGCTAAGAAGCAGGCACCTGGCTTGGATTTGGCCAATCATACTCGCTTGAGCTGAATTTGAATCTGGTGATAAAGATGCTGAGCGTCTACAATCAACAAGTGAAGAATCAATTTTGCAACCACATAGCATCCAATTTTTAGAAACTACCATAGCATTCAATGCATTTTTAGTGAAAGTGTTGTCCCTTCTGGACGGGCTCTGTGCCAAGGTGTGGCCTGGCTGTCATCTGTCTTTCCTTGTTTTCTGAACTCAGTTCCTTGATCTTCACTAATATCTTTTCAATAAATCACTTTTCTGCTTATATCATCCATATTTACTTTCTGTTTCTTCCAATAAGAAGCTTGAGTTATGCACTGGGAACCCCACAAGGAGCCCATTGACCCCCTTCTCTGAGTTGAACATTCTAAACCCACAAGCATGTGGGACACAGGCTCTGTTTCCAAAGGAACCCCAGGACTCAGCTCACTTGAAAGCCTCCAGAAAAGTCTGCTTGGTTACCCAAAATAAGCATCTATATACAGATGTTTATCCTCAGCAGTTGAGGAGAGAGGTTATTCCTGTGGTTACTCTGACTGCATGGTTCACAGAGACAGTCTCAATTTTCTGAGTCATAGGAAAACCTCAGGTGGGCTGTGGAGGCCCAGGAAACATTTGTGGTATTTTCAGCCTGATGTTGCAATAGGAATATGATCTACAAATTCTGCCTGCTGGCCTCAAATGCCAAAAAGGCATTAACATAAGCTTTTGTAAAAACAAATGAATGAAGAGGGGGCCAGTAGAGGGATGTGGGATCCCAAAATATGTGGTTGTTATTTTATTCACAACAGTAAAAACGATCAAAGGGTGGGCAGTTTTTCACATCTTGGAGTAGAAATCAACAAAAAGTTTATTATATAAAAAGGGGGAAAAGGCAAGTTTCCAAATTAGCAAATCATGGATGAATTTCTGAGCAGCTTGTGAGCTCATTAGCTAATCACAGGGCTTGGGCAAAGAGGGGCAATTTGAATTATCTAGTTGTTTTCTGGAAAAAGTTAGGTGGAGCATGGTTATCTGTTTTTATGATATGAAAAATATGTGGGTATTCAGAATTTTTATGAATAGGGAAGAAGTACTAAAAATATAATCATGGAAGGCAAATCAGGTAATAGAGATAAAATGAGGCATGTTTATGATTTTAGGAAGATGAATAAAAACAATTTGAGATTGAATTGGGTCTGAAGTTAAAGCATTGAAAGAGAATTTGGTAGCAAAGCCAGCACTTAAAAAAATTTATAGATACAGAGGTTGCCAAAAAATCTGTATTAAAATTCTAATACTCAATGTGTACTGATAACATTTGTTATCTTGTATAGTATATCTTGTATCACCTATAAGCGTAGAAGTCAAACATGAGTTGAATATTACAATTTTAATACAGTTTTTTCCTTTCTTAAAATGTGTATATATATTTTAGCACACTTTATATAAAATGAGGTACTGGATAAATACATAGCCAATTTCACCAAAGGAAGACAGTTTTTGGCTGGTGAAATGCATAAAGTCATTGTATGAAAAACAAAAATAAGGATAGACACATTACTGTGGGTGAGCATACTTTATATAAAATAATAGTTTGTAAAATAATTTATAGTTTCAAGAATTAAGGTAGTCAGATGCTAGAATAAGCAAAGGTTTGATACTAGTCATGCCTGTGTTCAAATCCGGGTTCCTATTGCCACATTAGCTGCCGAGGGCTGCTGTCACAAAATTTACAGGACGAGAGGCTTAAACATGTAGAAATTTATTTAACAACATACCACAGACTTAGTGGCTTTAAAAACAGAAATTTATTTTCTCACAGTTCTGGAGGCCAAAAGCCCAAGATCAAGGTATTGGCAGAGTTGGTTTCTTCTGAGAGCCGCAGGGAAGAGTCTGCTCCAGGCAGCCCTCCTTGGCTTGTAGACGGCTGTCTTCTCCCTGTGTTCATGTCATCTTCCTTTTGTATGTGTTTGAGTTCAAATCCCCTCTTCTTAATCATCAATAATTTCATTTTAACTTCATAATCTTTTTAAGATCCTATTTTCAAATACGGTTGCATTCTGACATACTGGGAGTTAGTACTTCAGCATAGAATTTTTAGGGAGACACAATTTGGCCCATAACATGCACTGTGTTTTCTTGGCAAAGTCGCTTAATTCTTCTGAGCAATCTTCCTTAACTTTAAAATAGGGGTAAAATATTGTAAGAGAAGAGGTAAATCATCCACAACTTTACCTGACAGCCAGTGTAACAAAAAATCAGCAAATGGTATCACTATCATTGTGACAGTGTAAAAACAAATCAGCAAATGGTATCACTATTATTGGGATAAAGTAAAGCCTAAGTTATAGCTAAAAGCACAGACAAGAAAATCCTCAAACACATTAAAATTGTATCATTATAGCACTGTCTGAAGTTCAGAAAAATCTTTTTACCCTATAGAACTTGTCCCTGTCCCTCACCATCAGGGTGTCTTTGATCCTGCCCAGAGAATGTTTTAAGTGAAGAACCAAATAAAAAGGCAGTAAAAACGTAGATTTAGGATATGTTACATTTCTTGAATACCTTCAATCTACTTTTCTAATCACTTTTCAACCCGAGGGTTCTATCTATCGCAGCTTGCAGAGGGCTGGCTGGGCCTGTTGAGGGAGAAGCTGCGCACAGAGCAGCCGGTAGAGGGCAGCAGAGCGCCAGGCAGCCGCGCGAGTAGGCGCTGACTTCCGGAAGGCGCGGGAGCCATCTTAGCAGGCGAGTTTCTGTTAGGCCCGTTCTTTTCTTTCCAGTGCACGTTAGACCCTTTTGGGGAACGTTAAAAACAGATGTCTGTGTTTCAGTCCATTTAAATCGGAGAGAGAGGTGGAGATTATACTGGCTTCCACTAGAAGCCTGAAGGAACTTGCCTAGGATTTGGAGAAGGACCCGGACAGGTCTGTTACTCAGGTTAGAACCACCCTCCGATGGAAGAGGCTTTGAATTTCCTGAAGTGTGACCAGATTGGAGGAGCTTCGTGGTACTTCGAAGGTTGCTCTTCAGTTACGGTGGAATCGTTGATGTTGCCAAGAAGGGCTGTTTGATGAGATATGGCAGATACAGACTACAAGCAAACCAATTTGGTAAGGGTTTGAAAGAAAAGCAGAGGTGAATGTTGCCCACAAAACAGGCAGAGAAAGGCAGGTGGGTCGTAAAGAGCGGGAGAAACCCTCCCCAGGAGACCCGCGTGAGCAGCCGCAGCGCTGCCCTCCGTGGGACCCGCGCGCTTGGCTGGTAACTGCCTCTTAGGAGGACAGTGATGTGAAGAAGGGCGAAAGGTGTGGCTCTGAGGCTTAAAGTCTTGGAAAAGTGAACTGGCAGAAGTGTCTAAGTGTTTATGGAGACACAACTTACAGACTGTAGAATTAAAAAAATGTGAAGAGAGGAAAAATTCTGATTCCATTCACCACACCCTTTACCTCTTGAGAAGAGTCAGAGTAGGGCATGGTGAGTTGAACATAGGGTACATGAGGAAACACAATTTTGGCAATTACGTATGTGCAATTGCTACCTGAGCCGAGTGTTGTAAGGTGTTAAGACTGTATTTTTCAACAATTTGAAGAAAATGAAATTTGGTTCTGTCACCCACATGATACTGGCCATTTTCAAACCCTGTCCATCCTAGAACTTTTTTTAAAAAAAGTCAATTATGAAGTCATCAAACTTGACAGAACACAAACGTGTTTCTTTGAAGCAGTGATCCTCAAAATTTACTATGCATCAGAAAGTGTGTGAGAAAGCAAATAGCTGAGCCTCTAAAATGTCTGATTCAGTGGTGCTTGAGAATTTGCTCTTTTCCTAAATTTTCTTTACAAGGCTTCTTGCTGGTCTAGGGACTATACTTTGAGAACTGCTTTAAGAAGAACTTATTCTGGGAAGACATTAATTCATGATTGTGGAGCCACATGGACAATGTTTACCTTTCTCATTAACTCAGTGATTCCAACTTTGTATTTTGCGATCACCTGGGTAGCATTACAAGTACTGATGTGCAGCTTCCCCTTTCTCTAAGAGTCAGTTGTTTCCTTGGCAAGTAGTCAGTGTAATTTATAGGATTTATAAATCTGTGGATGACTCAAATATACAGTCAGAGTTGAAGACTACTGGCTAGCTAGCCAAAATTCTGATCCCTGTTCTTTGCTTATGTCTCAGGATAACCTCTGAAGTTATGAAGTCAAACTGATAAATAATCCCAGCTGACATTTGTTGAAAGCTTTTTCTGGGTCAGCATAGTTTGAAGCATTTCATGTGGATTATCTCATTTAAACTTCATAGTGTTTGTATCTGTTATCTCTACATTATCTCTATTGCCCATGGCTCTTTAACAAAGTAAAAAATGGTTGAGACTTGAAAAAATATATTGGCTACCAATACAAAAAGAAAACGGAAAAACTTGAATTACTATGAAAAATTTTATAGCAAAATGATGAAACTCCCTTACATATTTTAAAAGTGATTACTTATATTTAATAAGTTCTTCCTAAAGTAAGCTTTCCCTTTTGTAAGGTAAGACTTCCAAAGTGCCTGTGAGTCTTTTAAAATGGCCCTGCTTTGCAACAACTTTATGCAATAGCAATTATTTTTAACCCCACATTATAGATGAGAAAATTGAGGCACAGAGGATTAAAGTAATTTGCTTTAAGCCACACAGTTGAGCAAGGGATAAAGAAGGAATTTAAACTCAAAAATTCTGGCTTTGTGAGTGAAAGTAGTATAATACAATGATGTGACATAACAAAGTATTTCTTATACATAACACAGGCGCACACGTGCATTTTGAAAACTATTGACCAGAGAAACTGTAAAGCAATTGCAATTTGAGGCTTGTTTTGAATGCTTTCAGAGACTCTGGATCACTAGCTATTTGTCCTGTAGTTTAATAGGGCAGGGCCACAGAGTGCCCTCCCCAGGTGGTTCAAGGCACAATTAGGGGCTGCTCTATTTATGGATTGTGTGGCTGTGGTACCCTTGAGTGAGTTTGGTCATGTGACCTCTGCATCAGGGCCACTCAGAAGTCTTTAGCAACACAGACCTTGCTAAATACTGCCTAAGAAGAAGAAAAATTTAGATGTATTTTTACAGGACGCTCTTGGTTCTTTTTAAAATTACAAACTCCTGAGTATTGTGTAGTATTCGATGTCCTCGATTTTTAACAACAACCAAAAGAATGGGGAAACTGCAGTCCAGAGTGCTTAGGTCATCTGACTTGTTCCTAATCCTGCTGCCACTTAGTAGCAGAACCACGACTAGAAGGCAGACCCTGGAAAGCCCTGGGACCAGTGGGTAGGATGTGTCCTGACAGTTTCCATAAGCTGAATCTCAGTTAGATGTCAGGTTTCCACTACAGAGGTTTGTGCAAGATGTCCTTAACTCCTGACTTAATGTCTAAGACTTCATGTGCCCTCACAATAAGTGGAGAGGAGGAAATAGTTAGCTGATAGCTTAGCAGACAAATATTTATTTAAAAAATTGTCATCCTCTGTGATGCAAACCGATTGGCTCTTCAAATTTGGAATTCTTTTTCCTCTCCTGCCATCTGGTGGTACTTCTGAGCCACATTTTCATTTAATTATCCCTGATCCCAGTAGTCATTTCTATGTAACTTGTTTAGTTTTCAGGCTTATACTTCTTAAACCGGTAAGGCATATTCTTAGACAGTTTGGTATTTTTTATTTGATGTTCAGGTCTGAGCAATAGCTTATGATTCTTACACACCAGAGCTTTTAATTTCTGCTAAATGATTTCTTCTAAAATGTGTATTATGTGACATTATTAAAAAGCATGATGATGAATGTATACAGATCTACATTTTATGAGAATGGAAAATCAAGACATATAGTTCTGTTAAATTGGGTATTTATTAAAACATAAATCATTAGTTGCTATATCAGGTATTGAAAGAAAAAATGCTGTTTAAAAATATGTTCTTTTGAAGTGACTACAACTATTCTTACTGATTTCCTAGTGTGATCAGGTAGTTGCTGGTATTACTCTTGGAATTCATAAAAGTCAGTTTCATTAACATTGTTAAAATCATCTGTTAGAACCATTTCTAGAACGATCCTCACCTTTTTGTCCTTTTACTGGTCATGGAGGTTTTACTTAAAACTCCAGCACTAGAGATTCCCTAAAGAAATAAATCTAGCAAACATTGACCCTCTCCTTTAGTTGTCAGCTTCTCTGTGACCTCTTTTATCTACCAGGCCTGTACCTTAGGGACACTGATAAGGGGTCATCTCTCTTTTCTTTTCTTTTTTTTTTTTGGTAGAGACAGAGTTTCGTTTTATCGCCCTCAGTAGAGTGCTATAGAGTCACAGCTCACAGCAACCTCCAGTTCTTGGGCTTAGGCGATTCTCTTGCCTCAGCCTCCCAAGTAGCTGGGACTACAGGCGCCCACCACAGCGCCTGGCTAATTTTTGATGCAGTTTAGCTGGGGCCGGGTTTGAACCTGCCAGCCTCGGTATATGGGGCCGGTGCCCTACTCGCTGAACCACAGGCTCTGCCCCTCTTTTCTTTTTAAACTTCAGTCTAGCAATGTTTTCCTCTAGAGCCCAGGTTGGTCCTACTGTCTTAGTCTGTTTTGTGTTGCTATTACAAAATACTTGAGACTGGGCAATTTATAAAGAACAGATTTATTTCTTACAGTTCTGGAGGCTAGAAAGTTTAAGTTCAAGGTTTCCCCCATCTGGCAAAAGCTGTTTTGCTATATCATCCTATGGAAGGTGGAAGAGCAAGAAAGCACGCAGGAGAGGAAAAGAGGCTGTTTTGATCAGGAGCCCATTCTCAGAATAACTAACCCACTCCCACCATAATGGAATTAATCACTTCTTAAAGATCTAACCTCTCAACACTGTTGAGTTGGAGATTAGGTTTGCTGAATATGAGCTTTGGGGGACACATTCAAACACACGATAGCACCTATCATGCAGGGAAGAAACCTTTCCTATGTAAAAATCAGACACAAATATTACAAATAATAAATAAAAGGCTCAAAGGAACCTGAAATTGTCACAGCCATATCTTCAAGTCAAAGTAGCAATTTAAAAAATGAAGGACATGAAAATAAAATGCACACTTGGGAAGAGTTCACTCAGTGTTTTTGTTTACTGAAAGTTAACATGTAATTAATGTTTATGCACAACACACAGCAGCAACCAGGACATGAAAGATAGCTGGGCAAGACTTGTTGATTAAAGGGTACAAGGAATAGTAAGTAAATGCTTCAAAATTAGCTTGAAAATTTGTCATTGAAAAAATATTTTAAAATATTGATATTCTCAAAACATTAGTTGAAGTGCTTAAAAGTTAATAAGCTGCAAAAGGGAAACAATTTGTTGATTAAAGAGATAACATTAAATGCTTGCAAATTATTCATTTTACCATATGTGTGCTACTTGTACCTACTCTGGGACTTCCAGTTCACTTTTCCAGTCCTAATTATATGATGCTTGTATGTGGGATGAACAAAAGAAAGCATCTTGAAATCTGTCATAATCTTGGATTAATTAATTGCTACCAGTGCGTTTGTTGTGATGACGTACGATGTATTTTTGTAATGCCTTATTCCAAAACTATTAGCATCTTAAGCAAGAAACGTTTCTTCGCCCTAGTTACTGTTTTTCTCTTTGTTATAATTTTGGAACTAAACACCAAAAAAATCATCTATCTATGAGAAGAAACTAAGAGACAAAGAAGAGTCTTGATTTGTCCAAGATCAGAGGTAGGAAAAGAGGGGAAATGAAGTCTCAGTCTTCTGGCCTCTATATCCAGTGTACTGCCCTATACAATTTAAAAGAAATTCCAGGCATAATCCCTAAAGTGAATTTCATCATTTACATGAAAATAAAATCAGAATTCTAGAATAGTTCTTTTAAAATTAGTTAATTTCCCCCATGAAGTCCTTGAGTGATTCATATACTAACTGAGTACTATAGTAACTAACGGCATAGGTAGTTTAGGAAGATGGCAGAAAACATAAATTTTCTTCTGTAAGTCTGTCTTAGTCCATTTTGGCTTCTTTCAAAAAATGCCATAGAGTGGGTGGTTTATAAACAAGAGAGACTGAGTTCTCAAAGTTCTGGATCAGGGTACTGATAGGTTTGGTGACTGGTGAGGCCCCACCTCTTGGATCATAGATGACCATCTTCTCCCTGTGTCCTCACATGGCATAATAAGTAAGGGGATTCTCTGAAGCCTATTTATAAGGGCTCTAAATTCATTCTGAGAACTCATGATCGAATCATTTCCCAAAGGCCCCACTTCCTAATACTATCACATTGGGGATTAGGATTTCAGCATATGAATTTTTGAGTGCACAAATATTCAGTCAATACCAGAGGATAACTTGACATTTGGTCTATGCACTGTGAGATTCGGAAATCCTCAGATTGATCCTACCTGATCAGTTTCTAAGGCATTGCAGCCTCATGATGCCATAGAGAAGGCACCAGTCTGGGAGCACAGGTTGAGTGGAGCATCCTGGAGACCAGTGGCAAGCAGCCAAGGTGGGGAGCTTGCAGGACTCCAAGAGAACCAGGTGGCCAGTGGCACTGCAGGTAATAAGTGACATGTAGTATTTTTTTTAATACATTTTAAACTTTGATTTCTTAAATTACCTTTATCTTATGGCCAAAACAATCTTAAGTGAGGATTTTCCAAGTTTCTAGGCTATGGCCTGAGATAAGGGACAGTGTGATGCTGTGACTCATTCTTTCCCCAAAGTTTGCTATAGCCTTGGATTCTACAAGTATTTTTTGATACTATGTTCAAAAATTATATTTTTAAGAGTGAAACAGTAAATCACTTGCCCACCTTCTGATTCACTTATTATTTCTCAGGAGCCATGAGAAACAATTTATAATATGGTTTTTACATGGGAATTAAATGCCCATGAAATGAAGTAATTCTACAGTGATGTGGTTCCCAATCCCCAGGGACCTAACAGATACCCCTCCCCACCCCCGTTCATGGCCCATGAAAAAGTTTTCTTCTGTGAAACTGGTCCCTTGTGCCAAAAAGTTTGGGAATCACTGCTTTAGAGACTGCATGCGGCAGGGGTTATATATTTTTTCCTCAGAAAAACTTCCAGCTCTTCAGTAAGCACTGAACCAGAGATAGCTATATTCTCAGCGTATGCCACTAAACACACTCATATAAACCCCCTCTAGCTATTCAAGTTCAGGCCTTTGTACAATAGAGCTTTTGTTCAGCAGTTTTATTTTTATCTGAATGTGGAATGTGTGAAGACTTTCAGCAAATGTTCTTTATGGGCCTGCATGCCACATAATGTTGACAGACCAGCATTTTATTGACGTGTAAAAGCCTTTCTAGTCAACAAGTAGGCATAGCTATCTATTTTTCCTCTTACTATGAATATGAATCTTGTGCTTCCTAGTTCAGGCATTTGGAAACCTTGGAGTAGGTTGGGTTGTCTTGTACTTGCTGGAAAAATACCTACTTTGATAATGCAGCTTATCCTCTGCAGAGTCCTCCATTTGATGTGGGATTGCATTCATGCCCACTCACCCAACTCTCTGTCAAAACCTTCTTTTGCTTATGGACAACTGAGGTATTTTTGTCCTAGATGTAGACTCTCAGAGGACTCTGATGGCAGCCAGCTGCTGTGTAAGATGTCTAACCTTGCTGATCACCACCACACTGGAGAGGATACATTTAGGCAGTCGTAGTGACAGTTCAGCTCAACTCCTGGCACTAATTGTCAGCCCTGTGAGCGAGCCATCTCCCATGTCCAGCTCAGCTGAGCCTGGATGACTAAAGCTCAAGCAGATATCTGAGTAAAATCGCCTATGAAACCCAGGTGGGAACTGCCCCACTCAACATTTGCTCAGGTGGGGGAGGCGCTGTCATTGGACAGGAAGTTAGTAAAGAAGCCAGTGAATGATCCAGGGAGGATTGAGGA
Source organism: Arctocebus calabarensis (assembly GCA_963573935.1). Lineage (NCBI taxonomy): Eukaryota > Metazoa > Chordata > Mammalia > Primates > Lorisidae > Arctocebus > Arctocebus calabarensis. Next base: position 6,668 of record CAUYON010150589.1, on the reverse strand, counting down.
TAGTAGTAGGAATATTTATGCCTTATAAACCCCCAGGAATCTCAGACACAACTCCTATGTTTCTCCCTTCCAGAGAAAGTCAGTGAGACCATGCCTTTCTTTGTACTTCCACATAAACTCCATCAAAGTGTTGCCATTTTCTGACTGGCTGTTTTGAAGCTTCACTCCATCTGAATTGCCATGTGAATGTTTGTGAGAGTGTAGTTAGTTCACTGCTTCTGACACTGTCTGACCACTGTCATTGTTGGGACTGATGCCATTATTCTCTGCGTATTTCTCTTTCATGTCCTGAGGTTTAATCTTTGCTGTTCAATCATCTTCCTTACCCCTCTCAATTGCCAAAGTTATTTTTCTTTTCTGTAAACACTACACAGATATTCCCCTTTAAATTGCATCATAATTTATTATGGACATTTTAGTTAGAACAGATTTAGTGAGTGAATGGTAATTTTTGAGAATGTCTGGAGAAAGGGAAAGAACTTAGAATTTTCACATTTGGAGGCAGTGTTGTTTAGAGAATTTCACATACATGAAATAGAAAAGCAGTCTATTTTGGTTAATTATAATATGACAGATGCAGCTTTGTAAAAGGCAGGACGTGATGGGTGATTCACTTCTAGTTTTTTCAGGCCAACTACAGGTGACTGAAAGTCTTCCCTTTTCGGCAAGTCTTGTCTATACTCACCTTTGCAATCTCAATTGCTAGTTGCCCTATCCAAAGTAAATCTTTCTCCATTGTTATTTTTTAATCACAATGACCTGTTTCCCTCGGAGAACTGATTTCAATTTTGTAAGTACTATAATTTAGAAATTTTGGTTATTTCATAATTACTGCTATATCACTGTCGTTGATTTGGCTTCATGAGGACTGTCTCCTCCATGGGCATGTAAGCTCTTTGGGGAGTGAGGGAAGCTCTGCCATCTTTGTTTGCTGCTGACTCATAAGCACCAAGCATAGGTCGAGGCCCATGTAAGGGTGCTCGATACAACCTTGTCAACTAGATGCTAGTAATGTGGTGGCAAGACCATCATGACACCATTTTCATGGAGGAAATAACAGCACATGCTGTTGCTTCAGAATTATGGCTATAATATCTAAGCTGGACCACCAGAATTATTGTATTAGTAATGTTTAGATAAACTGGAAGAAAGATAGCTATAAATAAGTTTATTAAGAAGATGAAACTTGCCAGTAGTGATTTCCCTTATCATATTTCTTCTTTCTCTTAATCTAGAGATACCAGAAATATTTGGATTTTAATAAGATATCTTTAATTTATTTAGGTTACTATAACAAAATACCATAGATTAGTAGTTTTGATTGATTTCTCACAGTCTGGAGGCTGCACAGTCCAAGATCAGGAAGCTGACAGATTCCATGTCTGTGAAGACTGCTTCCTAGACCACTGTCTTTTTGCTATTAATAAACATAGTAGAAGGGGTAATTAATCTCTCTGAGGCTTCTTGCATAAGGGAAGTAATAATCCCATTTATGAGGGCTCCACCCTCATAACCTAGTTATCTTCCAAAAGTCCTGATTCCTAATATCATCTCCTACTTATAAATCCAGAATAGATTTATTTATTTATTTATTTACTTATTTATAAACAGAGGCTCACTAATCACTCAGGCTGGCATGCAGTAGCATGATCACGGCTCACTGCAACTTTGACCTACTAAGCTCAAGTGATCCTACTGCCTCAGCCTCCCAAATAGTTGGGACTTCAAGTGTGCGCCACCGTATCTGGATAGTTTTTAAAATGTTTTTGTAGAGATGGGGTCTTGGTATGTTGCCCCAGGCTGGTCTTGAATTCCTGGCCTGAAGCAATTCTCCAGCCTCAGCCTCCCAAAGTGCTGGAATTACAGGCATGAGCCACCACACCTGGCCAAACCCATAATAATCTCAAATATAACTCCTAAATTTCCACACATAAATTTGGGGGAGACACAAACATTCAGATCATACCAAAAGCACAACTTTTAAAATAAAAAGGAAAGGAATTACTTGATTTTTCCTGTTGTATTTAGGATGTCATATGAAAAGGAAGCAGTGAGGGGTTGGAAGGAACTATTTTTAGGTGGCGAAACTTTCTAGCATCTTTCAAATCATACCACGTTGGGTATGAGCGCCTCTGCTAATCCATGTCATCACCTTGAACCAATGCTTTTGGTTTCAAAGGGAGGATATTGAGAAGTAGTTGAGATGAGTGTGTCTGACCCCATGTTTTGAACATTTGAAAGCACCCCCTTTCCATTGGAAGTGACATTAAATCAGTGCCTTCTCATCTGATTCCAGCAAAGTAAAACTATGGAGGGAAGACAACTTGAGAAAAGATGGACTTGGTCCTTTGTGCCATCAGTGACTTCATTTAGATGTTCTAAGGGTCATTTTTTCACCTATAAATTGGAGATGGTAGTTGTGACATTTCAAATAAATTACATATGTGAAATGCTACCCATAGTAAGAAGTTAACATATACTAATTGCCTGATAAATAATCCAGGAAATCCTGATATACTATATGGTTCTATATTTGTTATGAATCAAGTACAAGCATTTAACCCAATTTTCACATATGGCTTGTTTTCCCCAAATTGGTAAACTCAGAGAGCATGATACACAAGAATAGTTTAAATCTTATCTATTTTTTTCACCTTTTATATCCTTTCAAAATGTATTTTATTACACATTAAAAGTGCACAAATCTTAAGTTTATAGCTTGATGATTTTTTTGGAAATGTATACACACATGTAAACATTATCATATCAAAGCATAGAACATTTCCTGTACCACAGATGGCTTCCTCATGGTCCTGTCAGTCAGTATTCCCCTCCCAAAGTAACCTTTAACCTCTATCTCCATCGGTAATTATATCAGACTTTGAATTTCATGTAAACAGAACACTACGGTATATTCTATTTTGTGCCTAGCTAGACATGTTCATGATAATTATTACTGTTTTTATATAATAATATCATTTTAAAGATGAGTCCTGGACTTGACAAGGAAATAATCTTTTTCTTTTTTTGCAGTTTTTGGCTTGGGGCTGGGTTTGAACCCACCACCTCCAGTATATGGGACCAGCGCCCTACTCCTTTGAGCCACAGGTGCTGCCCAAATAATCTTTTTTATTTGATACAGTCTCACTCTGTTGCCCAGGCTAGGGTGCCATAGCATCTGCCGAGGTCACACCCACCTCAAACTCCTGGGCTTAAGTGATTCTTCTGACTTAGCTTCCTTAGCAGCTGGGACTACAGGTACCCACCATGACTCAAGGCTATTTCTTTTCCCTATTTTTAGTAGAGATGGGGTCTGAATATTTCTTAGGCTGGCTTTAAAGTCCTAGGCTCAAGGGTTCCTCCTGTCTCAGCCTCCGAGAGTGCCAGTGCAGGCATGAGCCACCATGCCTGGCTGGAAATTATTATTTTCAGAAATAAAAATATCTCCTCCACTTTAAAAAAATCGATTTATCCATTTTTTTCTTAACATAGTCTGTATGCATTCACTGACTTTTATGTTGCTGAGTAGTATTTTTCTGTTTGTTATGTCTGTGATCCACCTATCTCTATTTCTGCTGCTCCAAGGACCTGTTCATCTTATCTAATTACACAATCTAACTCTGACTCCATTTTTGGTCCTATCAGATAAATAATATTGCTTTATATTTTAGGAGTTAAGCATAAAAGAGCACAGAGAACTGAAAATTTCACAATGCCCCTGGCAGGGCTTCCTGATATGCCAAGGGTGAAAGTGCTTCCTTTATTTCTGTGTTGATGGATTAATCATTCAGTTTGATTTCTTTAGGGAGCAGAGTGTTGAATATCTGTTAGGATCAGATTTAGAAGTATTTCTACCTTAATTACCACAAACAAGGAGGAGGAAGTAAGAAAGCCTTAAATATAAGAGTAATAACCACTTTATAAAGTGACTATCACAACTTTTTTATTATATCAAACACCTGGCACAGATTTGACTATATTTCATTCTGTAGGTACTAGGTTGTCAGGGCTTGATGTCACTAAAAATTTAAATTATGACTTTTTTAATTTTTGTCTTAGTCCCTTTCTAAGCAAGAATATTTTGATTATAGATTGGAAACTCATATGAGTTTTACTTTGATATATCATGGTAAATTAATTAATTGATATGAAGAATATATACAACAGCTTTTGTTAGCCTTACTAAGTTGAGTTTGTATCCTTAGAACAACTTTGTTAGACCAGAATCTCTGAGTCTGCTGGGCTGAGGGTCTGTCACCAAGATGAGGTTGTGTTGTCTATCTTGGCCCAGGCATTAGTCTCTTGAGGATGCAGGATTTCACTGTCCAGATTCCTCCATCAGGACTGAAGAATTTATTCACTCATCTGTCTAGAGAACAGGCCCAGTTCTCCTGTACAGAGGATAACTCTGAAGAGCTTTCTAGTGCCAGAGCTCCCCCTGCGGTCAGCTGAGAGGCCTTTGTTGAGACTACACTTCAACCCAACTTTTCCTACTCCAACATCCTGTTTCTATTTCTCTCCATAGGTGCTGATCCCAAAAGCTCTTGTTAGTAAATGTCTTACATGCCATATCAGAATCTATTCCCCGAGAATCTTATTCTTCAATACATCTCCTCTGCTTGGACTGAATTGTTTACCTCCAAATTCATATTGAAGCTCTATTTCCAAATGTGACTATATTTGGAGATAGAACTTTTAACTGAAGTTAAATGAGCTCATAAGGATGAGGCCCTGATCCAATAGAATGGGTGACTTTAAAAGGAGAGAAAGGAGATTTCTCCAAGCATATGTAACCCAGGAAAGGCCATGAGGAGACAGAGCAAGAAGGGTAGCTATTTGCAAGCCAGAAAGAGAGCCAATACCAGAACCTGACCAGGCTGGCCCCTATCTTGGACTTCCAGTCACTGGAATTGAGGAAATAAATTTCTGTTGTTTAAGCCCCCAAGTCTATGGTATTTTGTTACAGCAGCATGATATGATGAATAAACCCTCTGATTTTATATCTGCTTCAAACTTTGGGACCAATCAAATATCCAAACATAATAATTCTTCCTGACCACAGAGCTTTTTTATTTTTTATTAAATAAAGTATTTACGGAAGTTTAATATACAAAATAAACTATAAAAATCATAAGTTTAGACCTCAATGAACTATTACAAAAGGAGTACAGCCATGAAACCAGGACATAGACCAAGAGATACAATCTTTTTTATTCATAGTATTGGTAATTTGTGTTCTCTTTATTTTTTGTTTTTAGAAGAGAGTTCATCTTGAAGAACTAACTTTTCACTTTGCCAATTTCCCCTATTATTGTTCTGTTTTCTATTTTATTCATTGTGCTTTCAAGTATTTTCTTCCTTCTGCTCACTTTTCTTTTTCCTAGCTTAAGGTGGAGCTGCATATCATTGCTTTTAGGTCTTTCTTTGCTTTTAATGTATTTACTGCTCTAAGTTTCCCTTTGAGCACTGCTTTAAATGCATTCCTTATATTTTGCTATGTGCATTTTAATTATACTCAATCTGAACTATTTTAAATTTCTCTTGTAATGTTTTTCATTGACTGAAGGATAATTTAGAAACATGTAGTTTGGTTCAGTTCTCAAATATTTGCATTTTTTTCTAGATCTGTTCATATTCATATCTACTGTAATTTTGCTATTTTCATACAACAACATCATTATAATTTTAGTCCTTTGAGATTTGTCGAGTTTTTTAGTGATCTGGAAGATGTTATATCTTCCTAAATGTGTCAAGTACATTTGTAAAGAATGTGTGACTTTGAAAATTTGGGGGTATAATGTTCTATTAAGGGCAGTTAGGATGAAGTGATTAGTAATATTGTTCAGATGTTAAAGTCTTTTTCTGATATTTTTGCTACTTTGATTAATTTCTGAGAAGGAAATTAAAATCTTCAATGATGATGATTGATGAAATTATCTTTTTCTCACTATAATTCTGTCAATTTTTTCTTCATAGATTTTGAAACTATGCTATTATGAAGCTAAATAAATATTTATGTTTATTGCATCTTCTGATAAACTGACCCTTTTATTATTATTTTTCTTCTTTGTCAGGAAGTTTCATTTATCTAATATTAATATAGTCGCCTCAACCTTCTTAAAGTTAATATTTTTATGATAAATTTTTTTGTATCTATTTACTTTCTACCTCTCTTGGATAGGGCATATAATTGGGTCATGTTTTTAAAAATTATTTAAATATTTTTCCTTTAAACTGAAATGCTTATTTCATTAATATTTAAAATTAATTACTGACATGACTAAATTTAAGTCTACCATTTTTACTATTTAATTTTTGTCTATGGGCTCAACGCCTGTGGCTTAACGGGCTAAGGCGCCAGCCACGTACACCTGAGCTGGCAGGTTCGAATCTAGCCCGGGCCCGCCAAACAACAATGTCGGCTGCAACTAAAAAATGGCCAGGCGTTGTGGCAGGCGCATGTAGTCCCAGCTACTTGGGAGGTGGAGGCAGGAGACTCGTCTGAGCCCAGGAATTGGAGGTTGCTGTGCCACAGCACTCTATCCAGAGTGACAGCTTGAGGCTCTGTCTCAAAAAAAAAATTTTTTTTTATCTATCTCCTTTGTTTTTTGTTTCTATCCCTCACATACTTTCTTATCGATTATTGGAATATTTTTATAATTTCATTT
>CAUYON010150588.1:0-30603 GCA_963573935.1 Arctocebus calabarensis | reverse complement strand
TCTGATCATTTTCTTTCTTTCTTTTCTTTTTCATTTTTTCTTTTTTTTTTGAGACAGAGCCTCAAGCTGTCACCCTGGATAGAGTACTGTAGCATCACAGCTCACAGCAACCTCCAACTCCTGGGCTCAAGCAAGTCTCCTGCCTCCGCCTCCCAAGTAGATGGGACTACAGGCACCCGCCACAACTCCCGGCCATTTTTTGGTTGCAGCCGTCATTGTTGTTTGGCGGGCCCAGGCTGGATTCAAACCTGCCAGCTCAGGTGTACATGGCTGGCGCCTTAGCCTGTTGAGCCACAGGCACCGAGCCTAGTTTGAATCATTTTCTTAAAGTGATTTTTAAATATAGGTTAATATGTGATAAGTTTACCTAAAAATCCTTTTTTCCTTGTTAGTCCAAGTTAGACTTCTACCAAAATATTCTCACATATTTTATATTAACAATCTTCAGGGGGGTTGATCTTAATTGCCTACATTTATATGTTTGTATAGCTCCCTTTACCCATGGAGACCTCCAGTGGATGCACGAAAAAAAAATCCTATCTATACTATGTATTTGCTATATACTTACCTATGATAAAACATAATTTACAAATTAGACACAGCAAGATTAACAACTCATAAAACAGAACCATTAAAAAAATCTATTATAATAAAAATTTGTATGCATGTAGCCTCTCTTCTTTTTCTCTCAAAATACCAGATAATTTTTTTTTTTTGACAATTCTTTCCTCAGTCTTTTTTTTTTTTTTTTTGTGATGATGTGAGATCATAAGATGCCTGTGTGATGAGATGAAGTGAACTGAATGACATAGGCCTTGTGACACAGTGTTAGGCTTCTACTGACCTTTGACAATACATCAGAGTGAAGATCATCTGCTTTGGGTCATCCTGGATCATCAAGCCATGACAATGACAATGTGGAAGTCTGGATGTCAGGAGTAGGAAAGGTCGATGACCAGTAGGAAAGGTTGAGTAGGTAGGACCTACAGTGTTGACATACTGGATAAAGGGATGATTCGCAAAGTTTCATCATGATACTCAGAGTATCTTCGAATTTAAAAGTTATGAATTGTTTATTTCTGAAATTTTCCATTTAATAGTTTTAGACTGTGGTTGACTATAGGTAACTGAAACCACAGAAAACAAAACCATGAAAGGGGAGATTATTCTTTGAGTGTATGTGTGTGTGTATGCATATTTAACACAAGAGATACGTTAAACCAAATAGTCATTCACCATCCCCATGCAGCTTCTTGAGTACATGCTCTGGGAAATGCAAAGATTAATGAGAAAATATTCCTCTACCTGGGGGTCTACTACATACTAGGAGGAAATAATCATACATAAGAGAAAAATTACAAGACTTAAACTACTATAGGGGTTTAGAAGCCTTCTCGAAATGTAAAATTAAAGGTTATTTTTTTGATTTTGTGTTTTACATTTTATTTTCATAAAAATATACTTCTTAATAACTAAAAACTACACATTTAAAAAGTCAGATAAATTAGAGCTTGTCTGTGAAATGGGAGTTACTTTCATCCTTCAAAGCAAAATTAAAAATTGAGTCAATTCAACTATTAAATTATCACAGGCATGACACAGTACCAAACTGAAGAAAAATGTACATGATTTAGCTTCACAATAGAAAACTTGAAAAATTGTAGCACAACAAGCCTCCAGGTTCAAACTACACAGTAGGCTTGTGAAATGATGGCCTCCCAAGGAGTTCTAATGGCAAGAGATTCAGACTCATTTTTACAAGCATTTTCAGCTGGAGGAGAAGAGTCGTTGCCATCCATTATCAAACAGCATCAATATCAAAATCAATGATGATACTTCTGAACATTATTAAAACATTGGCAGTGAAGCCAAATTCTTACATTTCAGCAAGTAAAACAAATGAAAAATAAATGGAAAAAAAAATGAATGCCAAAACAACTGGTAGATGACGAGGCGAGGAACACAACCAAGCAGAAGTGGACAGCCAAAAAGCTTCAGGGCAAACTAAAGTATAATCTGAACCAATGTAACATCAACATCAATTGCTTCAGAACATCAGCAACAAACAGGCAAAACTGGAGGAAGCAATTAATGACAATGACTTGACTATGAAAAAATGAGTGCCTAGGACAAAAACAGGAGATAACAGATATGCCAACAAAAACCTACAAGAGTAATAACTTTAATCATCCTCATCAAAATAATAATATATGCGGGTCAGCTTGAGGTCATTTTTTAGCTTTCTTCATTCTTATGGAAAATACCACTAGGAGATAATCTTAATGAATGCACAAGGCTCTAATGCATGTCACAAGAATACAGTTCATTAAGCTGAACAGTGAGTGATTCAGACTAGAGATGTTTTCACAGATAATTAAGAAATCCTGGTACAAACAGATGGAGAAGACAGATGCTGTTCCTTCTAAGTTCTCAAATTTGGGGGGTCAGGTCATCCCATGATTTCTCTCTAGGCCAGATGCGATGTAAATATGGAAAATATCTGATTTGGTGGATACTGCTCAGGTTATTATAAAATTTAGCTTTGATGTAATTATCTAGAAATAGGAGACAACAGGAAAAGGTTACTTATAACTTAACCCAAGTTTTAATAATAGCAAAGACTTATATAAAACACTATGTAACAGTTACTTGTCTAAGTGTTTCCAAATATTAAGTCATTTCATCCTCATAAAGGGTCTTGGAGGTAGAATTGAGCTGTTTTTTCAGATGAGGACACCAAGCTACTGGGAGAATAAGTGACTTTCCCAAGGTCATGGCTGTATTTCAGAGTGTACAGAGCTCATGTATGACTATGGGAAGGAATTTAAGAGATATATGACTTCACTGTCTGGCAAGTATTCTAGAAATGAAAAAATAATCTTATTTATGTTCCTAAAGCAGCACAGGAAAAACTGTGAAGAAGATAACATAGTGATATTAGTTTTCCACATATTTTCTAACCATCAAATTCATAGTTCCTATAAAGTAGAGGAAAATCAAGCTCTTTATATGGGGCTGCACAATGTGTGTTGTTAGTGTAGTCAAATAATTTCAAAACATGTTTACTGAGTTCCATTCATATATGTAAAATATGAACATATGGGAAAATAGAGAAAAGAACATTAATATATAATCTATTTTCAAATTTAAGAATAAGAGCTAACCATAGCTAGAGATTAACTCTTTCAGCCACACAACATTTATGGCTCAAAGTATGAGCATAATATTTATAATTTAAGTTGGGTTTACTCTAATAACAAAGTATTCTGAACCCAGCTAGGTCTGAGGACACAAGTGTGAAATGTACATTGACTTGAAAGATTTAAACAGTCCTGTGGACAAGGGCCAAGGTCCAAAGCCCTCCAATGCTCCCTTTGTACAGTACAGTGAGGACTCGGGTACCACTCAGTCTCCTAGGGCTGCCTGCTTTGTACTAAACAGCCCCGCACTGCTGCATGATTCTCAAAGAATTTCACAACACCCCCTCATCTCTTACCTCCTTCACAACGTTCCCTCGTTTGATCACTGTCTTTGTTTTGTCTTGTGCTTCCCTTCTACTGTCTAACAATGATGTCTCGTATTTTGCTTTTTCTAGCCATCACTAGGTGAAAAGAACATTCTTTCTGGTCAGCAAAAGGACAAACCCCACTGCAGAAAAGCAACACTTGCTATTGTCCATTAGTTCCTGAATTCAGTAATGTGTATCCTCTCCACATTTGTGAGATCTCCCTCACTGGACAGTTGAAGGTAGGAAAGTGTTAATGCCAGCACCTTAATGATGAGAAATAACAGCTGAGTTTGAAGCCTACTTCTTATTTTCTATTGTTATGATATTGGATTTGTTGCTTAATGTTGCTCTCTATTTTTTTTGTTTACTCTTTTAAAAATCCTCCCAAACAGATCCATATCAAACAGTGAAGCAGCAATAAAAAACATGCCAACTAAAAAAGAGCCAGACCAGACACTTTTACGTCCAAATTTTGCCAAACCTACAAAGAGGAACCTACAAAGAGTACCTGCACTGCAGAAATTATTCCATAATATTGAGAAGGAACAACTCGTCCTCAACTCATTCTATGTAGCCAATATTACTTTGATACCAAAGTTAGGAAAGGACATAACTAAAAAAAGAAAGCTACAGGCCAGTAACTCTTATGAATATAGATTTAAATATTCTCAATAAGATTTTAGCAAGCCAAATTCAGCAGCATATCTAAGAAAAATTCAGCACAGCCAAGTGGATTTTATCCCAGAGATGCAAGGATGGTTCAACATATGCAAATCTATAAATGCAATTCACCACACAAATAGATGCACATGATCCTTTCAATCAGGATCAGATGCACCAGACACTTTTACATCCAAATTATGCCAAACCTACAAAGAGGAACTTGTATCTACACAGTCCTCATCAATGACCACGTGATCCTTTCAATGCAGAGAAAGAATTTGACAAATTGAGCATCCTTTCATAACAGGAATGCTCAGAAAAATTGGTATAGATAGGACATTGCTCAAAATCTTAAAGGCTATACATAACAAAAAGCCAACATCATATTGAATAGGAAAAATTAAAAGGATTCTTGCTTAGAACTGTAACCACACAAGTTTAATCACTTTAACCACTTATATTCAACATAGTTGCAGAAGTTCCCACTATCACACAAGAGAAGGAAGTCAAGGATGGCCAATTGAGAAAAGAGATAAAGCTATTGCTCTTTTCTAACAATATAAGCTTTTATCTAGAAAACCAGGTATTCAAGTAGTAGACTCCTAGAATTAATAAATAAATTCTGCAGGTCTGATGAACACAGATCAGTAGTTTTCATACACGCCAACAACAGTCAAGCAGAGAATCAAATCAAAGGTATAATACCTTTAGCAGTAGCAACAAAGCAAATAAAATACCTAGGAATATACTTAACAAAGGAGATGAAAGACCTCTATAATGAAAATTCTGAAACACTGAGGAGAGAAATTTCAGAGTATGCAAACAGAAGAAAAAAATATACCATGCTCATAGATCTGCAGAATCAACATTTTAAAAGGCTATACTATCAAAGTGACTTACAGATTCAATGCAATTTCCATGAAAAAACTAACACCATGTTTTGCATATGTAGTAAAAATAGTTTACACGTTCTGAAGGGAACCAGAGAAGACCCTGGCCAATGAAACTTTGCATAGTAAGAGAAAGGCAGGAAGCATCATTTTATCAGACTGTAAGCTATACCACAAAACTATTGTACTTAAAACAGCATGGTACTGGCAAAAACTGAGACATAGACCTATGGATCAGAACAAAGAACCGAGAGATGAAATAATCCTCATAATCTCATCTAATTTTGACAAAACAGATAAAAATGTACACTGGGTAAAGGAATAGCTAGCTATTCAATAAATGGTGCATGGAAAACTGGGTAGCTATATGTATAAGAATAATGCAGGATCTGTATGATGCACACAAATTAACTCATGATGAATAAAATTTAAACCTATCACAGGAAACTATAGAAATTCCAGGATAAAATATTGTAAAAACTCTATAGATATTAGCTAGGCAAAGAATTCATGAAGAAGACCCAAAAAGCAATCACAGGAACAATAAAAATTAAATAAATAAATAAATCCTGATAAAATTAAGAAACTTCTACCCAGCCCAGGTTACAATCAAAACAGCAAACAGACAACCCACAGAAAGGGAGAAAATATCCACATGCCGTACATCTGATAAAGGAATGATAACCAGAATCTGCAGAGAACTCAAACAAATTAAGATGAAAGGATCAAACAACCCCATTAAAGAGTGAGCAAAGAGATAAACAGAAACTTTTCTAATAAAGACAGACTAATTATCAGTGAAATATAAATCCAAACTACATTAAGGTATTACCTAAACCTAGTGAGAACAGCTCATAGCACAAAGTCCCAAAGCAACAAGATACTCGTGTGGATGTGGAGAGAAAAGGACCCTTACCCACTGTTGGTGGGACTGCAAACTAGTACAACCTCTATGGAACGTTGTGTGGAGATATGTCAAAGAACTTAAAGCAGACCTACCATTTGCTCCAGCAGATCCACTGCTGAGTATACATACAAAGGAAAAAAGCTCATTTTATAAAAAGAAGACCTGCACTTGAATGTTTATAGGAGCACAAGTCACAACACAAACATGTGCAAACAACCCAAGTGCCCACCAGAACATGAATAGACTTATGAAATGTATGATAAGCAGACCATGGAGTAGTACTCAGCCATAAGAAAACAGTACCTTTTGTGGTAACCGAGATGAAACTGGACACCATTCATCTCAGTGGAACAATACAATCCTGAAGAGATAAACACATGTACTCAACACCAATTAGAATGAACTGATCAACACCAAGAACTGATCAACATCTAAATGCCCACATGGTTGTAAATCTCAATGCAATCAAGCTAAGGGGGAAAGGGTGGGTAACTTCACACCTATTGAGTGCAGTGCACAGAATCTAAGGGAAGAACATGCTTACAACTTTGACTCAGTATGAACAAAAACAACGTATATAAACAAAATATGTGTTTTCTTACCATTGCAAAGTAAAATAATATCCATCATACTTTTATGTGAATTCTCTTACCTGTCTCTAAATAAGCAGGTTCAATAAAAGTTTACAAAGAAAATAAAATTAAGAAACTCAAGAGGCCTAAATTTGGCTTACTTAAGACCATAAACGGCTTTAAAATTTTTAGAAGTTACTATTTGTGTATCATTAATAGAATATTCATTTCCAATGATGGCAGCAAACATCATTATAAGTTTTTTAGTAATTTTAGTAGAGCATATATAAATATACATACATATAAAGATGTGTTTATATATATAGTGTGTGTGTCTATATTATATGTCTGTGCTATTGATCTAAAATTATGTTAAACTGTATTCTTCTCATAGTTAATCTGCACATCTTCGTTTCCTTTCTGTGCTTACTACCTGGATGTAAAACAGGCAATTTTTTCTCTTTGATGCTTTTCCTTCTTTACTTCAACTTTTTATCCTGATTTTCTAAAAGGAAATTTGTATATGGGGCTGGCTCCCAACTCAATGAGCCATATACCGAAGGTGGTGGGTTCAAACCTGGCCTCGGCTGAACTGCAAAACAGAAAAATAGCCAGGCGCTGTGGTGGGCGCCTGAAGTCCCAGCTATTCGGGAGACTGAGGCAAGAGAATCGCCTAAGCCCAGGAGTTGGAGATGGCTGTAAGCTGTGTGACGCCATGGCACTCTACTGAGGGCAATAGAGTCTGTCTCTACAAAATAAATAAATAAATAAAATAAAATGAAAGGAAATTTGTAACTGCTCTTTTACAATGAACTCCACTTTCTGAAGAATTAAGTTCATCTGCTATAGACTTTGCTATATATATTTAAAAAAAGATTGCTTAGGTTTAGACTAAGTATATTCACTGTTTGATACTTAGAGACATTTCCAATTTCTTCATACTTAAATATTACCTTACAAGGATTAAAATGGACCAATCTCCAGGAAGATACACATGTATTAGAACTTTGATTTTCCTATAGGCAGTGTCTATTAATGCAAGCTACATAATGACCCATAGAGATTAGCAAACTATGAAAAGATGCTAGTGAAAATAATGCAATCAACTAGATTTGAGATTAGATAGAAGTGGGTTTGAGTTCTTTTTATTAAAGTTTTATAAACTTGAATAATGAGGATGGTGGTGAAGACTAAATAAGATAATAAGTGGGGAGAATTTGACAAAGTATAGTACTAAGTGCTCATTACAAGTTTGTTAACATAACCTCACATATATATGTGTATATATATATATATATTTCCTATCATAGTTGCAAATATTTCTCTTATAAATGTCATTATATTATAAACATGTTATTAATGTTAGTTCTAGCAGAGCAAACACATTTTTAAAGATTACTGTTACATTGAGACAGAAATTCTCATGGTAATTGTCCAATCTCCTTCCTTTGTTCTGTTCTAAAATTACAGTTCAAGTGTCCTATCATGACAACACTGACATTTGTCTTAATACTGTGGGGAATAGGGAGAAATGGTATTTCTTTTAGTTCGTCCTCTGCGACAGTCTAATGACTTTTGGCAAACTGAGGAAGAAATCATTCCCAATCTCTCCTTCAGTCTTGAATCTAAATCGTACCTTTCTATGCTCAACCAAAAATTATTTATCTAGACATGGATCTCACTGTCTCTCACATTCATTTATGATTAGTGTTTTACTTAGGAAAAAAACAGAGATCTTTGAATTATAATTTAGTGAGAATTCTTTTTTTAAAAAATAATTTTATTAAATCATAATTGTGTACATTGGTGCAATCATAGGGCAGAATGTGCTTCATATACAATCAGGAATACTTTGATCGTACTGTTAGAGATAGTCTTCATGGCATTTTCTTGATTACTATATAAAGACATTGATACTCTACCTTTAATAAGTTTCACCAGTACCCTGCTAAGATGCACAGGGTACTGTGCATCCCACTAATTGCCCTCCCTCCACCCATCCTCCTCCCTCCCCTCCCCTCCCGTTCCCTTTTCCCTGTATTCTTTTCCAAAGAATTTTTTAAAGTCTATAGTCCAGTAAGAAATATGGATATGTAGAGTTAAAACAATTTATTTTTTTTTCTTCTACATAGCTTGCATTGTGAATTTTCACAGACTCCTCAGTTTGGAAAAGAAGATATTTGACATCATTGATTCTTATCTTGGCAACAGATATTTCAGTAGCTTTAAAGAGAAGGCTATTTCCATCTTAAAAAAACTGGTTAGGAGAAAGCCTTAACAACAAATTCAGGAGAAAGATTTGAAAGAAAAGTTAGAAGATACATTTACATTATAGCATAATTATCAATAGTTGAAATTCTGAAATAGCCTAAAGTTATTATTGTAATATCATGGTCTGATTTTAAAATAAAGTATTTAAAAATACATTAACATGGAAAACATCAAAGCTACATTGTTAGTTGAAAATAGGAAGATAATTATGTTTATAAATTCATAGTCATTTAATGCAATGCAATAGAAATTTGCATATATAATACATGTAAATACACAGGCAAAGGCACAGAATAATACATACTAATCAGTGAATCAGGTTGTGTATAGAAATTGGAGTTGTATTTTCAGGGGTTAGAGAAGGGATGAAAGGGGGCTTATTTCTATATTGTTCATTATTTTGGACATGTTCATATAAACACATATTATTTATGTCTTTAAAAATGTTTAAGAAGTAATAAATTAGGGTGACTGGAGTTAGAAGCAAAAACCTCTGTGGATTAAGAATCATGGGATTATATGAGTTAAAGTCAGTAAAAAAGGTATGATGACAGAAAGAGAGGTTAGAGTGATAGACTTCGAAACAGCCTAGGTTCAAGGAAACATATTCTACCCTGGATCCTCCGGAAAGAATATAGTCCTGCCAACACCATAACTTCAGTTTTTCAATACTAATTTTGGACTTCTGACCTTCAGGATTCTAAGACAGTACATTTATAGAGTTTTAAGAGAGTCAGTTTGCAGTAACTTTTTACAGCACCAATCAGAAACTCATACATTATCTATGTAGTACATTTGTATACTTCTTTTCATACCCTCTACTTCTGTGGTAACACTCTATCAGTTGGGATAAACTAACACAGTGATATTCAAAGTGTTGTCTGTAGACAAGTGCAGGTATGCAAACTTACTGATCTGTGATTAAATTAAGCACAGAAATTGAGAATAAGCATTAAAAATCTTTATAGCAACATGGCAGAGTAATTTTATTTTATTTAAAAAGATTAACAGTTTTATTATGGTATAAATGACAAACTATGTATGCTGAATGTACATTTTAATAAATTTTACATATGTATACACATGTGAATCCTTCAACAGAATCAAGATAATGAATATAATTTTCATTCCCTAAACTAATCTCATGACCCTTTGTGATTCCTGTTTGACAGACTAGTTTTGAATCTGTTAAATCTAATGACAATTTAGACATGTATTTTTTAATTTTATATCTCACTTATCTATTAACTTATTTTAATTACATTTTGCAAAAATACTGGTCTGCAGAAGATTGAAAATAAAAATAACAAACAACCTGATACTTCACCACAGATATTTTGAGCAGCACCGTGCTAGAATGTGTTGTGAAACAAACAACTCCCATATTGCAGTGGCTCATAAAAGCAGTTGCATTTCTTGAGTAAGCCACATATTCCTCAATAACTCAGGCTGACAGACTAGCCAGACATTGCTACTTGCCACACCACAGAGGAAATAGGGTTCTAGAAGGTCTAATATTAGGAATTAAATGCCATGGCCTGAAAGTGACAAACATTATTTCTACTTCCAAGTTATTAACCAGATCTGCTGGTTACTTTGCTGTACCTAATTACGAGGAGGTCAGAAAGTGCTACCTTACTATATTCCCACACAAGAAAGGAATCTGAAATATTTGGTGGAACAACACTAAGGACTATACCGTGTACCATACTTATTTAATGTTACTTTTCCCTGCTAAATGTAAACTCTGTGAGAGACCTTTTTCTGCTTGATTACCCAGCACCATACAGACTTTCCAACATCACTGTAGTTACTTAGAATGTTTGATAAATGAATAAATTAATTAATGAGATGAAAAAATCATTTTATCATAAGGATATTTGCAGTAGACTATTTATTGTAGCTCAATTTACAACCACCAAAATGTAGAAACAACCTAAATGCCTACCAACCCAGAAATGGATAACAAGCTGTGGTATATGTATACCATGGAATACTATTCAGCCATTAAAAGAGATGGTGACTTTATATCTTTTGTATTAACCTGGATGGAGGTGGAAGACATTCTTCTTAGTAAAGCATCACAAGAATGGAGAAGCAATAATCCGATGTACTCTATTCTAATATGAAGGCAGTAGATGATCTAATATAAGGCGAGGGGCAGGGGAATGAAGGATGGTTGAGGGGGAGGGGGGATGGAGGTCACAGTGTATGGCACACCTCTTAGGGTGGGACACAATTATAGGAGGGAATTTGCTTAACAAATGCAATCAGTGTAACCTAATTCTTTGTACCCTCAATGAATGCCAAACAATAAAAAAAGAAAGAGAAAATATTAAAAGAATAATGCCCAAAATAAAAATTGGAATCTATAGAATCTAAATTCAGAAGAGGACATTGGATCATTCTGAGGTGATATTCTAACCCAAAATGGAGAATGGAAAATAAACTAAACTCTGAACAGATGCTCCAGATGGAGAATTTGGATAATATTCCCGCTCAGTGTGAATCAATGGAGTGCTACTGGATTTAGAGTGGAGTGTACTACTGAAACTGCTATACGTGGCCTTATGGTTGTCTTACCAATGGATGCTTCTTCATAACCTGTGGGAGGCTCCATTTAGCCAAACAAGCAGTTAACCCTCTCCCAATAATTCTATGTTACAGAATTTCATAAAATATTACCACCATTAGAATGTAAATAATCTGTTCTAAAGAAAAGAAGAGAAAAAGATTTTACACTTAATTAGAAGAAAAAAAAACACATTTACCAGGAAGAATATGAGGACAAGAAAACATACAACAAACAATACACAGGAAGAACAGTAGTGATCAGAATTTCTTTGGAAACCTTCTATGTAAGTGAAGCTTATTTGCTCCAAGTAAAACATGAACACCCATTTTTTTCCTGTTTCAGTTATCTGATGCTCAGTAACAAACCACACTAAAACCGAAAACAAAAAAAAAAGTATCATTGCTTCTTAAAATTTTATGGATTGACTGGGCTCAACTGGGAGGCACACATTTGATTTCTCTTATGAGGCTGCAAGTAGATGGCAATAGGGGCTGCAATAACAGAGTGGAGTAGGTACAATGTTAAGGATAACATATTCACCTGTCTGGAAGTTGATGCCCAATGTCAGCTGGGAATCTTGATCACCTAGCACCTCACACAGTTATAGAGATAGAGCTGGTGATCACAACACTTACACAGGTGGACATTAAGTTTGTGTGCAATTAAAAATAGTTTAACATAGTAAATTGCACATGAATTTTATGTCCACCCTTAATATTGCCTCTCCCTCATGGTGGTCTGAGAGTAGTCTGACTTTTTATATGGTAGCTATCTTCCTCAAGATCAAGTGTTCCAATGGGTCCAAGTAGAGGCTATAAGACATTTTATGACTTAACTTTGGAAATTCCAGAACATTACTTCTGCCAAGTTTTATCTGTCAAGCAAATCACTAAAGTCATCCCCAATTCAAAGGGAGGTGAATTAAATTCCAGTGGAGTGAGATTAGCAAATAATTTGTGCCTCTCACTAATTTATCTTGTTTTATTTCATATTATATATGATGTGTAAAAAAAGTGGTTATCAGAAAGTTTGTAGATCATGAGAAATTAATTCTTTCAGTTCTTGGGAATGAAGAAATTCCACATGCATCATAATTCCCTATTTATTGTTACTGGGTGAGTACAAGTGTAGGCACTTTTAATTGTACAAAAAAAAGTAAGAAGGATTTGAAATGATCAACTATTATGAAAATAACCAGACTACCCTTTCTAATCTACAGATCTAATATAATTCCTATTCAAATATCAACATAATTTTTCAAAGAATTAGAAAAAAAATCTGAAATTCATATGGAACAAAAAAGATAAAACCAGCCTATATAGTCAAAACAATACTAAGCAAAAATAACAAATCTGGAGATATCACATTACTTGACTTCAAATTATTCTACAAGGTGATAGTCACCAAAACAGTATGGTACTGGCATAAAAGTAGACAAATAGATCAATGGAAAAGAACAGAGACCCCAGAAAGAAAATCACAGACCTATAACATACTGATGTTTGATGAACAAACAAAAAATACTGGAAAAAGTACATTCTACCCAATAAGTGGTGCTGGCAAAAAATGGATAGCCACATGCAGAAGAATGAAAATAGACCCCTGTATCTCACAACATACAAAAATTAACTCAAGATGGATTAAAGTCTTAAATGTAAGACCTGGAGCCATAAAAATCCTAGAAGAAAACATAGGAAAAACACTTCTGCACATATTGGCCTAGGCATATAATTCATGACTAAGATGTCAAAAGCACATGCAACAAAAACAAAAATAAATAAATAGAATTGAATTAAATCAAAAGCTTCTACACAGGAGACGATATAATCAACAGAGTAATAGACAGCCTATAGAATGGGAAAAATATTCACAAACTATACATCTGGCAAAGGACTCATCCAAAATTTACAAGGAACTCAAACCAACAACAACAATAAAAAATCCTATTTAAAAGTGAGCAAATGATGTGAACATATTACCTCAGCTTCCTATATCATAATATACAACACATATACCTGCTGATTATCATGCTTGGCAACTGAGAAGGAAAAGAATACTAGTAGAGTCATAACAGATTTGAAGTTAATAAATCTGTTTTTTTAAATAATGCTTAATTCACAAAGGCCTGTTCAGTCTGAAAATAAATGAAACCAAAGAACAGAAAGAATGAGTTGCAAAGCATATACACAGTTCATGTCCATGCAATAAACATGTATACATAACCATGTTGCAAACCGTGTTGGACTTAGGGGGTACCTACATGAAGAATGCATGGATTCTGTTCTCAAGGGGCTATTTTCTAGTGATGATAGACATAAACATAAAGACCCAGTCTTATAAATCCCACTTTGACTTTGAAAACACACAAAAAAGAACAATTAGGAAGAGAGTTGTCATTCAAGATTGTGAAGACAACAAGTAGAGCATAATCACAGGTCTGGAATTTGAATTAATGGTGAAGAGATAAGAGAAGGGAGATGCGAGGGTGGGAGGTATTTTGTATGCAAATGAAGTATGCAGACTTTATCCAGTGTTTTTCAAACTTTATCTTAAGGAATGTTTTCTCAGAAAACACAACAAAAGTCTGAGTGACCAAGCCCATAACACCAACTCCCTGCTTCAAAACAAGCAGCTTTGTTTTCATCTGTTCTATAAGTTGGATTCCCTGGTGGTATTTTATTTGAAGAAAGAGTTCCATGACATTAAAATGTCTGAAAACTACTCCCATGCCATCAATGTTTGTGGAATGCCTTTAAGCCAAATAATAGCATCAGCAAATTCCTATTTTAGGTGTCTGTATTGAAAGATCACTACTCAGTGATTGGATGAAAGAGAGGGAAGAGGTCAGGCAGACAAAATGAACAGGTTCTTGCAGGAGTGCCATAAAGTTTAGGGACTAAAGGTGTGGTAGTTAAAAAGAAAAATAAGAGGCATTCTTTAGATATTTGAGAATAATCTCAATAAGATCCATTGACCCTGTAGATGTGGCTGGTATGGAAGAGGAAAGAGAGTAGTGACCCTGATGTTTCCAGCATGGAGAACTATAAACGTTCTTAAATTTTAGTGTATGCAAGAATATTAGAGGGCTTGCTAACAGTACATTTCTGGGGTTCCATCTCCAGAGAGTATGATTCAATAAAACTGAGGTAAATCCTAGAAATGTTGATGATAATACTATTAATAAAGAGGGGGAAAAACAATACTTAATTGTAATTTAGAGATGTCAAGGTCCAGACACTGATAATACAAGCATCAACAAAGGTCTATCCAAAAGGGAATTTGAGAGTATGGAACTTCCAGTAAATTTGAGAGTATGGAATGTCCAGTAAACTATTTAGAGCTTATCAGAGAAGTCTACAATAGAGGCAGTTAATTGGGAATCATTGGTGCCCACATAGTGGATGGTGGCTGACGCCATGCAAGTGAGATGACCAGGGAGAGAAAAGGGCCAAGGATAGGACCTCATGGAGCAACAACATTTAGATAATAGAGCAATAAATGAGATGATGAAAGAGATTGTAAAGGGATACTCAAGAGAGTAGGATAAGCAGTGGAGTCTAATGAACTGGAAGTCAAGTATATCACTCAGAGTCAAGGATATAGGGCACTGTTAAGTTCAGATTTCAAGTAACAAATCAAATAAACTGTTACGAACACCTCCAACTGCCAGAAGCATCACAATAAATCCAGAATCTGGAAAATGTACCATACTGATAAATTCAGCCCAATCCAGTGTTATAACACATCTTCTTTGGCTTAATACCCTAGGTTCCTAATAATATAAATAAGTCAATCTTGAATTTATTTTTGTGTATAATATAATTCTTTCCAAGTCAGCCTTTGCACTTATTCCCCTGGACCATTCTGAAATCTAAACACTGTTATGGGCCTTGTAGCATCAAAAGTTGTTTGAAAGTAGGAGGTAATGTCAAGAATGGGCAATCTATTGCATAAAATAGGCTTAAAAATCAACCATTAATTAGGAGATATAAAGTTGCCATTGACTAAGACCAGAGAAAACAACAGCTCAAGATGGATATCTTAGGATCTAAGTCCATGACTTGGAGGATGCTGTGCAATAGAAGATTCTGCTGCAGAAGACCCCTTGAAGCCTGGGAAGAAAATTTTGCAGTCATGCATTTTCAGGCATTAGTGTAGTGCAGATTCTTTCAGCAGGGGTCAAAATGAGTTAGTGTTGGAAAATAAGTAGAAGTACTTTCATATATATGAAGTGTATGGTCAGACAGCTCTTGAAAGTTCAGTGCTCTGAACAAATACCTTAAATGTAAGCTTGAAGGCTGATATAAGACAATACAATATTATACACTTAAGTTTGGCTAATGAGCATCCAACCCCAGTTAATCAAATTCTTTATGTGGATTGCAGATTACTCCTGGGAATCTTGCATTCAAGGTCATAGAGACATGACCTAGCTGAGAAGGCACGAAGGTCCCTTGTGGACACCTATCACACTATCATCCAGAGTAGCTTACAAGGTCCAAGAAGCTCTATTTTTAAACTAAACCTGAAGTCAATTCCTACCTGCCCAGACTTCCATTCTAGTGGAGAAATTACCCATAAATACAGCCAGCTTGCTACCCCTCATACCTAGTTAGAATTCTTACCATTCTGATTGGTAACATCATGTCTGCTACATGTAGCAAGCAACTGTGGTGAATAAGATGTACAACATTTCTGCTTCTTAAAGGTACCTTTACACTATGGTTTATGTCAGGGGCTGGCAAACTTTTTCCATCAAAGACAAGCTAGTAAATACTTTATGAAGTTTGTTGTTGTTGTTGTTGTTGCAGTTTGGCTGGGGCTGGGCTCGAACTCACCACCCTGGGTACATGGGGTCAGCACCCTACTCACTGAGCCACAGGCACCACCCCCAACACTTTAGATTGTGAAGGCTAAGAACCAAAATTCTAGCTACTATTTAGACACTTATGCATCAACCAAGAAAATGAACAACTAAAATATTTTATTGACAGAATTAAAAATATAATAATATTGTGTACAACTTTTTTGGGTTTTGGTAAAACATAGATCTACTAATGAGAAGAATAGCATTTTAGCTTTTCAGGACTCCTAAGCTTTAATGAGAGGTCTAAAGTTAATATTATTACCATGAAAATTGATGATAGTGGATCTGGCCCCATCCCTATCCTACTGAATCTAAATGTAAATTTTAATAAGAATTTCCAAGTAATTGGTGTGTATCTTAAAGTTTGAGGACAAACTGGTCTAGAGTTCCTCAATATTTTCTTGGCTACATTTTTATCCCTTTACGGAAGACAGTGAAAGCTGTAGATCATAGACAATATTCACAAACCATTTGAAGTTAGTTCAAGACTACTAAAGGACTATGCCCTCAAGGTTAAGACCCCAGGGACTCCGTTACCAGAGTCATGCCAGGATGAAAATGTTCTAAAATTAGAGTGTGGTGATGGCTAAACACACTGGGAATAGACTAAATAATAAGCCACTGAATGGTACACTTCAAATGGATGAATTGTATGGTATGTCCATTGTATTTCATTAAAAATATTTATTAAAAAATTCAGATTTTCTGAGTTCTGGTTCCAGGCATTACTTTTTTAAAACTTCCCATGGGATTTCAATGGACAGTTCAAGTGGAAAATTGCAGGCTCCAAATTTTGGAGTCAGGAAGCTCTGAGTTCAGATTCCAGATTTGCCAGTTACTGTGCTACACAAATTAAGTTACTTAACCTCTCTGAACTTGTTTCTTTTTAGGGAATGTGAAGATAATAATAATATTCATCCCCCAGGGTTAGTGGGAGGATCACAAGGAACCTCTAATGCAAAATTCCTACAAAAGCCACTGTTATGCATCCCTTTTTTAATGTGAAATTGTGGGATCCCTTCCACATCACATACAAAGTCAAAAAGAAATTATCATATACCTCACATTATGCAATTCATAATTAATCATACATGTTCTATTATCCATGTTGTATTTTATATTGGATTATATATTTTCTGCTCCATTATTACACTAGCTGCTTTCCTTTGTGGCTCACAGTAATAATAATAGGAAACACATATCACTTATACACAAGAGTCAGACCCTGTTCCAAGGTTTTGGTTTACATATATTAAATACTTCAATCTTTACATCAACACTGAATTAGTTACTTTCATTATTCCCATATTACAGATAGGAAACACAAGGTAGAGGAGGCTAAATAGCTTACCCAACATGACACACATTGTAAGTGGTGAAGCTAGGATTCAAACTAAAGCAGTCTGCTTCTAGGGACTTCTTGATACTGTACTATAGAATTAAATATACATGTACATACATGTATACACATTTTAAGAAAGAAAATACTGTATCAAAATTATTATACTTAATATATACCAATAACATTTGTTATATGGCTTATTGTATTTTTTATTTCTTATGATTGCAAAAGGCAAACGTGACTTGAGCATTAAAATTTCAATATAAGGAGGTGAAGCAAGATAGAGGACCAGAAGGATTGTTCAGCTGAGCTCTCCTAGAACGACTAGGGAAAAAAGAGAACACCCAACCCCACCTGACTTGGGGACCTTATCCAGAATCATAGCTCAGGGAGCACAAATGAAGAGGTGGTGAGCTGAATGCAGAATATGATCCAAGCGGTGGAAATCTGATGCATTAGGCAAGTGACTGTGACCCATGGGGATCATCTGGCCCCCAAGGGAGGTCCAGGATGGGAGGAAGCCTTTCCAGAGTTTTCATTTGTTGATGGAAGCTATGCATTCAGTGGAAAGCTTGGAAGAGTGGGCAGACTCAAACAGTATACAGCAACCAGATTTGAATACCAGCTGGAGTGGATTTACCATAGGGTTAGTGGCTGGTGAGGCAGCCATACTAAGAAGGTCTTGGTCTGCAGAAGGTTGCCATTGTAAGAAGGTTAAGAGAAGTTCTTAGCAGGGGCCTAAAGCACAGTCTTCTTAATTCCGCCTGCTGGTATCAGAAATCCATTCTTGGGACAGGCTGAGAGACTCCTGAGCCACATGGGAACTGGAGTCAGGGGGCACTGTGACACCTGCCCCTGAAGGATTCTGGAGAGCTTTAAGATCCCAACCTGGCAGAATCTGAATGCTGAGGAAGCAATCAGGCAATCACCAAAGGCAAATAAGATTGGAATGAGAACCATAGAGGTTACTGCCTCTGCTCTTCATCTCCTAAAAACCACAGCGCCACCTAGTGTTCTGGGGACATATTGCAACATATTGTCCCCAAGAGCAATGACTAGTTTGAGGTAAATAAAGTCTTCCTCCTTGAACATGGCTAATGCAAACAGAATATCCCATACTCTTTTTTTTTCCATGTTACCCATGTTAGGATTAGGGCTAGGGTTAGAATGAGGTTTAGGGTTAGGGTTAGGGGATGGACTTCCTTATAGTTAAGATCAATAGTATTTTCCCTGTGCTGGTCTCTCAAAAGAAAGTGATTCTTTTCTTACTAAATGGGCTTTTAGCACGTAGCAAAAGTATGCAACTTAAAAGTTATATGTTTGTGGGCACAGGCATCTTTGGGTATACCATTATCTGCTGAAAGTTAGAAAAATGCCTGTTTCGTGAGAGACTCTTACTGCCTTGTTCGCAATCATCCTGGATATCACATCACTTGATTTAATGAGATAAATTTCAAAATTTTTAATCATATACTAATTTTAGTGTGACTTCACATGAGGAAACTGAAGACTATTGCTTTCTATACAAAGTTCTTAGAAAGGTGTTTTTTTTGTTTTTTGTTTTGTGGTTTTTGGCCCGAACTGGGTTTGAACCCACCACCTCCAGCATATGGGGCGGGCGCCGTACCCCTTTGAGCCACAGGCGCCGCCCCTTGGGAAGGTGTTTTAATGGATTTGTTTGCACTATGCTACTCAAATTAAATAAGCATGTTTGATATTATCTCTCTTGGTCCGTGTTTACAAAGTGGGCTGTTGCTGAACTTCCACTTTTATAATTCAGATAAAAGTATGTTTAGATTTAAAGTCTATTATAGAATGCTAAAGCATCGTTACTTGATTGCTGTGTTTGAAGTTTAATTTCTCTACATACACACCCCCACTTTCCACTCCATATTTTCTGGCAAAATCTATCTCTCCCTTTCTTATAAACATTGGTAGTGTTAAGTGACTTTTAAAATTGTATCTTTGGTCTTGAGGATTTTCCTTTCTATAGAATGATGTGTATCTCAGAGTTGCTTTTTAAATCATTTTCTTAGTTTCCTTCCAAGTTGTAATAGTCCCTTGGAAATATTTTCTGACTGCACAACACCAAAATGAAAATGCTACTAAAGTCTATTTACATGAACCACAAACCCTTAAATGAGTCAGACATGGTCTTTATGTAGGAACAGAGTGTTTCCTGGCATTCTGTTAGAAAGATTAAATCAAATTAGCCTGGATAAGTCAACTGTTACAAGGACTGGAAACTGCTAAATTAAACTTTAACAGCACTTACAAATGGCACTGTGCCTACTTGGAAATGAATAAGGTTATTAAGTGTTCAGCAAAGATAAGTTTGACTTTAATATTCTTATTCAGTGAAGAAGAAAATTAAGTAAAATCCCATTAAATTATTTTTCTAGCTGATAGTGCTAAAAGTAAAAATAAAGGAAAACCTAGGGTAAGAGAACATTGAAATGAACAATAGTTAAAATAGAAAACAGAAACAAAATGGCAACTCCGAAAATTTAGACTTGAACTTTTGAAACAGCAAAGAAAAACACCAAAACTAACATGTACCCTCTCCCCTCAAATAACCTGTGGCTAGCAGCGTCAATTAAGTGCAGGGTAAAGCAGTATAACGTACTGTCCAGGAAAAAGAATCGGTATTTGAGGCTTTGGTTTGATGTTCAAATAACAGAATCATGGGTGAGAAAATCAGACTCTTCTTGCACAGCAGTATTGGAGATTGGGATACTTAGTGTAAATTTTCTTTAAGTAATTTTTATCTATTGAGAAAAACAATCAAACATTTAACACCACTTCTTAAGGAAAACTGGACCTGCAACATGTAACAGCAGCTCAGGACTCCAGAGCATACCCTCTTGATCAGAGGCTAGAGCATGGAGTTACTAGCTGATAGTACTCAATGGCTAAGAAAATTGGCTCTGGTGCTGGACTTGTCTGGGTTTGACACCTGCTCCAATTTCCACTTAACTGTGCATAATCTCTATGATCCTCAGTTTATTCTTATGCAAATGGACTATGATGATGACGTCTAGCTCACATGGTATTTCTGAAGATCAAATGAGTTGAAAAATTTAAAGCATTTAAAACACCTCCTGGACTATTCTAAGTATTATTTTTCTTAACATGAAAAGAACAACAATTAAAAACCTTCATCAAAGTGTGTTAATAAAAATATATATATGGACAACAATGCTATAAATTGAGAGGAAAGTTATTACTAAGGTCCCTTACACTCTGAAATGCTATATAAGCTTATCCTAGTTTTTAAAAAAAAAAGTAAGGCATTTCTAGAATACAGAGAACAGTTGAGTCTGCTTTCTCAACATTTGGACATTTGAATACTGACTTTTTGATTCCATGACAAAAAACTGACAATATTTCAAGACACTAAAAGGCAAACTACCTAACCTTCTTTTCTCTTTAACAAAAAAAATGTGTCTGAAAGACCCTTATCTCATCCTTTTGCCCTAAATGATTGCTCAAAAGGTTCATGCCTCCTTGATGTACTTTTTTTTCAATTCTGAAAGATGGCAAGTTCATTTTTTGATCTGAGTCATGAGGGATTCAGCTAGGTACAGGTGTCCACTCTGTTATTCTGTGATTCCCTCCTTGCTGTTGTATCTGAGCCTCACCTGGTGGCTCTGTTCTAGTAACTGACTTCCACTTGGTACCCTCACTAAGCCCCATTAACCCCCTTTCCTCTCTCCCACCTCTTCCACACTTAGTGAGCACTTAAGTATATACTAGGCACCGTTTTTAAATATTTTACATTCATTAACCCCTTTAATCCTACAAAACTCCCATGAGTAGACACTGTAATTACTCCCATTTTATAAATTAGAAAGCTCAGGGACAGAAAAGCTAACTAAATTTTCCCAGTTTCACACAGCTGGTAAGTGACAGAGCTGGGATTTAAACTCAGGTCATCTCACTGCGGAGTCAAAGCTTTCCACTACTACCAACACGACCTCAATTAGTTAAGCCTTGGGGCCTTGGTATCTACTCTTGAGTTTTTCTTCTAACAACAAATCTTACTTGAATTTTCATACATGTACAATGCTTCACAGTTCAAAATAATTTCACCTCCATGATCTTATTTATTTCCTGTGACCACTTTGTGAGATTGGTTGAGTATGAGGAAACTGAACCTCACGGAGAAGGTACAGGAAGTAGTGAAAGGTTGAACCGGAACTTAAATCTAGCTCTGTGGCTGTGTTCTTCCTATCACTCCCGTGATTTTGTTCCCAGGGTTTGGAAAAAGAAAATATGTAGGAGGACATTTAGAATGGGGGTGAGGCCTGAGCAAGACTTGAATTCTAGGAAAGGATGGAATTCTAGGGCAGAGGAAAGGATGACAAAATGGAGACTAAAAGAACAATAGTAACAGAAAATGGAGATGAGAAAGGACGGCTACTACATACATTATAATGAAAGAAATAAAAGAACTTGGTGGTGGTTTGGGTATTGAGAGTAAAGGAAAAGCTAAAAGGAAAATTGGCTCCTAGGTTTCAAATGTGAGAAACCAATAGATCTTTTATGCCATTTTCAGAAACACAGATGAAGGAGGAAGTAGCTTAATGCGAAAGACTGAGTTTGGCCACAATCATTATGAATATCAGGACAACTGGACAAGTGGGAAAACAGATAGCAATGGAAACATAGGAGCTAGAAATGGATATCTTGGTGGCATTCCCTTAGCAGTGGTATTTAAAATTATGGGTTGATGAGAAAGCATGGCAAAGGGCATAGATTATCAGCTCAATATTAAAACTTCGAGGGAAACCCACCCTTGGAGGTAGAGGAGGAAAAGGTAAACAAGATGGATAGTGGTAAAAAAAAATAGTTGAATAAATACTGTAGAGTCATGTACAATAAGGACACAGAAAATTCAAGAAGTGGGAATTGATCATGGACATGAGCAAGAGAGATAAAAACTAGAATGAGGATTTGAAAAAGTATTCTTCGTAGCCCTTGTCACAATTGTAGTGAATTGTTTGGATAAGTTAACACCTAACTAGACTGAAGACACAGAAAGCCAGAACTAAAATGTTTCCTACTCTAACTCCAGTGTCCAGTAGTGCCCGATGCACAGCTGTCACTAAACAAATATTTATTAATGGATGAATGAACAAATGTCATTTCCTAACAGCAATATAGTGACTGTTGGAAGTACAATGTTAATAAAGTGATCGAGATTGATTTTATGTCATAGGGTAGTTTGAAATGAAAGATTTTTTTTAAAGAAAATGAGCCAGTAAAGGCATGTTTTATTAACCACCTTTCAAGAAATGTTATTGCTGAAGAAGAGAAACCATATGAAGTGAATACACAATGAATTTGTCACATTTTGTTGCTCTAAGGGCTCTGCCCTCCTTCTAGGTGATTTTCTGGAATTTCATGTAGCCACTACAGTTGCTAACTTTAGTAGTAACAGAAGCAATGAGACCCACTCGCTTTATTACTATGTTGGGTGGAATCAGAAGTTCATAGGGTGTGCATGATGGAGGATGTGGAGAAACAGAGGTAAAAAATAAAAGTGATACTACCCACAGAAAGAAATAACCAGGAATGGAACTAGGTTGGAGAAGAAGTTAAAAGAGATCTGTGAAATAATAATAATAATAAATGTGCAAATATGTGTAGGGGGCAGTGAGAGAGTAAGAGTGTGAAAAGAACACATGTAAGTAACATATGGGATGTACAAAACCAGAGTTACAAGTAGATTCTAAATAGAAAGCATTAAAGATGATTAGCTAAGTGTTTACATATGCCTGCAAAATAGTCATAACATATGCCATCGTGGCGAGCTTTAGGTAAAACAAACAGCTCATTTCACATATGAAAACCATATTTCCTTTTCCTTCCTTTAACATACTAAATAATGTAATAAAGTAATTTCAACAAAAATATTAAATTTGCCTCCGGAACAAAAGATGTGGAAACCAAATAATGTTACTGGGTTTATTGGGTTCTAAACCTATTAGAATACCTTTACTGGACCTGAATAAATTGACAGATGATACAGATAATCTCCAACCTTAAACTAGCAGAGAATTTTAGGAAATCATAAATACATAGGAAAAAATAATTCACCAATTCTAAGACCAATAAGATATTTTGTCACCTTTCCCTTTAACTGTTTCCCTGATATTAGTTGCTCACATGTCATTATATGTGTATGTGTGTATGAATTTATGTATATTTGTATACTGAGGGAGGTAAGTGACCTATTTAAGGATTTCACTAGAGCCCAATTAAATAACTTGATACACTTAAATCATGGGGTATGAATTTTAATAGCCTTGTGTGCAAACTATTGTCTAAACATGTACCCCACTTACCATAAAATGAAAAAAATAACACATCACTTAATTCCTATGTTTTAAACATTTTCTAAAGAGGCTAGTAGCATTTAAGTAGCTTTTAAGTACATTATCATATATAAGTAATCTGTTTTTACAGACTATTGAATACTTTAAATATGTAGCCTGTTTTCTGCAAGCCTATAGTTTGATATATCCCACTGAAAACATATAATTTTTACTTAAATGAGGAAGATAGCTTTGCTAATTAAAATAGTTACATTAAAGAGAAATAAAGCAACCCTAATTCATCTTTCCAGTGTATATTTATATTCACAGTCAGCATGTCATCGCCTTATACTTCCAAAAAATCACATTCATGTTGAAATTATTCCCAGGTTTTAGCAATCCTTCTACTGAATATATATCCATACTGGATATTTGCCCATATCAAGAATGGAACTGAATGCAAAAAAAAAAAAAATTCAATAATGCCAAATGAGACATCTGGGGTTTCCAATAAATGAAAGAAATTCAGAGCAAGAGGACTGTCTACCCTATATTGGTACATAGAGGTGTGAGAAATTTGGGGGAAAATAACACAGTACTTATTCTGCTGTGAATTTGACATTTTGTGTTATTAGGATGTATATTGTTCCTAGAGACACTCATTGTTCTGTGGGATCTAGCACAATGCTTCACTTTATAGATTGAATTCAGTGCTAGAAACAAGAAGATCCTTCCGAAACCATCAAACTTCACAGCAACCCAAGGAAAAAACTGTCACTTCTGTATATATTTCCCTTTTCCTCTTTTTATTATAAAATCCATTATCAGATGGCAAAAGGAGTTGTTTTCTTCCTGACC
Organism: Arctocebus calabarensis; assembly: GCA_963573935.1. Taxonomy (NCBI): domain Eukaryota; kingdom Metazoa; phylum Chordata; class Mammalia; order Primates; family Lorisidae; genus Arctocebus; species Arctocebus calabarensis. The sequence continues at coordinate 5,830 of CAUYON010150588.1, read as the reverse complement.
AGCAAACTCCACGACCATAAACTCAGATAAAATACAAAAATCACAGAAAGCAGATACCATACCGGAGATCCCTAAACACAATCGTCTTACCTCAATCTGAAGGCTAGAATGCTTTTGTGGGTTCACTTTTCATTCAGGCTCACAGACTGAAGATTGCTGGACTACACGATCCTCATGAAGTGCTGGGACCAGGAACTTGCAAAACCAGCCTCTCATGTTCCTACAATCTATTTACACACTGAACACACCCTGTAGCACACAGTAATGTTTATCTGTGGTAGACAGCTATTCTAAGAAGCAGGCAGTATCTCCACAGCTGATCTTTCAGAAAGGAATGCCTCTGTTGATAAGTAGGGAAAAGGTAAGAGGTTTCAGCTTCTAAAATACATTTCAAAATATTTTATTTTTGAGACAGGGTCTCGCTGTGTTACTCAGACTAGAGTGCAGTGGCATCATCATAGCTCAATGAAACCTCAAACTTAGTGGATCAAGCAATCTTCCTGCCTCAGTCTCTTAAGAAGATGGGATTACAAGTGGGCCACAATGCCCAGGTCATATTTTTTTTTATTTTTTGTAGAGATGGGATATTTCTATGTTGCTCAGGTTAGTCTTGAATTCCTGGTCTCAAGCAGTCCTCCTGCCTCAGCCTCCCAAACTTCTAGGATTACAGGTGTGAGCCACCATATCTGGTCTCCCCTGAAGATCTTTTAAGAGCTGAGTTTCAGAATTTTTTCCCTCCCCTTTTTTATTTTTATTAATCATAAATACATAAATCATGTATACAGTAATGCATTTATAGGCTACAATGTGCTGATTTTATATATAATTTGGGATGCTTGCATCAAACTGATTAACATAGCCTTAACCTCACTTATGTAATTATTGTGTTAAGACATTTATACTCTACACTTAATAGATTTGACATGTACCCTTGCAATATGCACCATAGGTGTAGTCCCACCATTTACTCTCCCTCCATCCAACCTCATCCCTCCCCTCCCTTCCCTATCGTCTTCCCTCCTTCATCCTAGGCTATAGTTGTGTTTTATCTTTCATATTAAAGTGTGGGTGATTATAAATTGGTTTCATAACAGTACTGAGTACATTGGATACTTTTTCTTCAATTCTTGAGATACTTTGCTAAGAAGAATATGTTCCAGCTCCATTCATGTAAACATGAAAGAGGTAAAGCCTCCATCTTTTTTAAGGCTGCATAATATTCCATGGTGTACATATACCACAGTTTATTAATCTATTCATGGGTCGATGGGCACTTGGGCTTCTTCCATGACTTAGAAATTAGGAATTGAGCTGCAATAAACCTTCTGGTGCAAATATCTGTGTTATAAAGTAATTTTTTTGTCTTCTGGATATATAATTCCTAGTAGAGGAATTGCAGGATCCAATGGCAAGTCTATTTTTAGATCCCTAAGTGATCTCCAAACTTCTTTCCAAAAGGAACGTATTAGCTTGCATTCCTACCAGCAGTGGAGAAGTGTTTCCTTTACTCCACATACATGTCAACATCTATACTTTTGGGATTTTGTTATGTAGGCTACTCTTATTGGAGTTAGATGATATCTCAAAGTAGTTTTGGTTTGCATTTCTCTGCTGATTAAGGATGATGAGCATTTTTTCATGTGTCTGTAGGCAGTGCACCTGTCTTCTTCAGAGAAGTTTCCATTCAAATCTCTTACCCATAATGAGATGGGATCACTTGTTCTTTTTCTTGCTAATTTGAGTTCTCTGTGGATTCTGGTTATCAAACTTTTATCAGAGACATAATCTGAAAATATCTTCTCCCATTCTGAGGGCTGTCTGCATACTTTCCTTACTGTGTTCTTAGCTGTGCAGATGCTTTTTAGTCCCAGTGATGTATTTTTGGAGTTGCTTCAATTGCCTGGGGGGGTCCTTCTCAAGAAGAAGCTAGATTTAAACACTATTTATTCTTCCAGATACCAATTCACAATCATTTTAAGAATGTAAAGTCACATAATTTAGTAATTCATTGGCACACAAGGCTATCTTAATATTTTGAGGTCTATAATAGTTAATTTTATGTGTCAACTTAACAAGGATACAGGATGCCAAGGTGGCCGGTAAACCGTCATTTCTGGATGTGTCTGTGTGGAGATTTGTGGAAGAGATTAGTATATGAATTGGTGGACTGAGGAAAGCAGATGACCCTCACCAGCATGAGTGGGCCTCATCAAATCCATTCAAGGCCTGAATAGAACAAAAAGTGAAAGAAGGGCAAATTCACTCTTTCTGAGCTGGAGCATCCATCATCTCCCACCCTCACACATCAGCACTCCTGGTTCTTGGGCCTCTGGACTCAGACTGGGACTTAAACCATTACTTGTCCCTCCCTTGTCAGGCCTTCAGACTCAGACTGAATAACAAACATCCAGTAATTTCTTGATTCTACATCTTGGAGATTATGGGATTCTTACTCATAATTTAGTAAGCCAATTCCTATAATACAGCAGAACTGTATTAAAGGATTGGGTCATTAGGAAGGTTGAGAACCAGTGCTATAATAAATACACACACACATACACACATCCTATTGATTCTGTTTCTCTGGAGAGCCCTAAATAGGTTTTATAAAAACAACTATATCTTCACTAATTAAGTATAATATAAACACATTTTCATGCTTCTTGGGAATGTTTTTACTAAATTTATATAGTTTCACCCATCAAATGAACTAGAATTACTTCTACTAAAAATTTAAGATTTGAAAGTCATAAACCGATTTATTTAATCCAATTGAGTTATTTTTCTGACAAACTTGTATTTCCATGGTAATGAGGTTTTGCGATATGTCAGCTTGAGAACATTTCTAAAATATTTAGAAAAATGAAAATCTTGTATGATATTACAGTGAGTTATTGGACATTCAATGGATGGCTTGATTACTTTGCTGCTGCATCCATGATCTTTGCCTGGTATCTTAGAAGTTTGGGGTCCCAAAGACACAGATGCTGAAGCAAGTATTCAGGTGAAGGTAGTTTATTTATAAGTAGTTCATAAGATAAACAACTAACATACTGATTACTAAACATAATTTTACTTTATATACTTGCGCTAATTATTTGTGCATGCTACAAAGACGTGAATTCTTTGGGTTTGGCTATGATTATATTAATTTCTGCAACACTAAGAAGTTATACAAGGCATGTGTTTATTGGATAGAGGTAGCTTAGGTGTATTTCATTAGCTGATCTGATAAAATCACAGACGTTACACAGCTATGGACCCCTAGTTTTCTCTGTGAAATAGAGATGACTTTACCTAAAAGTTATAATTTGCATAAGTGCAAGAAACTCCTAGGGATCTCAAGATAATGCGATATGTTTTGTTGACTAAGGGAAAAAAGAGAATGTTCCTGATCTAAAGTAATTTTTTTTTGTTATTTAGGAATGGGAAAGAGGGTGGTGAAAGACAAAATGTGGTGGTACAAAAAGCTCTAGAAAGCTCACAGACATAGAATTTGAAAAGGAACACAAATTTGTGTTAAAATTTTCTAAAGCTGACTCAGTTTTCATGAGTTCACAAGATTTTCATTAAAAGCTCAGGGTCACTTTAGTTATCAGACATTATATTGAACACTAAACTTGACCTGAGAATTTTATTTTCTCTCTGTACAAAAGACCAAGTTTTGGGGTGGTGCCTGTGGCTCAAAGGAGTAGGGTGCTGGCCCCATATGCCGGAGGTGGTGGGTTCAAACCCAGCCCAGGACTTTAAAAAAAAAAAAGACCAAGTTTTGTTGGAATGTTTGCCTGCCATCATAAGATATTGTAAAAGGACTCTCTTGAGATACATTTATTTTCTTTGCTGCTATAACAAATGACCCATATCTTGGTGGTATAAACACAGGTATGCTCATGCACATTTATTTGCTTACAGTTTTGGGTGTCAGAAGTCCAAAATCATTTTCTCTGGGCTCCTTTTTTTATAATCTGCCCCCCAAAGCAAAAGCTCTATACCTCAACAAAATAACATTCAACGTATTGTTTTTACTATATTATGCCCATAATTGGCATCTTTAAAAGAAAAAATAAAAGTTCCATTTTTACTGTTTATTTAAATATTTATTATATTGCTATTTTGAGTAATAGGTAGCCTCACTACTACCATTTACCTTCTTGGGCTTTCATAATCCTACCTTAAGTGCTCATTTCTGCAACACTAAGGGTTATATTTTATTTTTGATAATTTTATTTTTTCCTTTCTCAAGTGGACTCCTAAGTGAAAAATTAGATTAAAATGATACTTCAAAAGCATTTGTCACTTAATTTTTTTTTTGAGATTTTCCATAAGGCCCTGGGAAGTAACAAAAATACATTGTGTCATCTTATAGCAAGAAAAGTGATAGAGACAGATGTATTTGATAAACTATTAATACTATTGATGAATTGCAAAGATAAAAAAAAAAGCCTAATCAAAAAAGGTTCCCAGCCTGCACAAAGTTGAATTGAAATGAAGAAATATTTTTAACATAAATATTTTAGACATTGTACCATGCACCGGATGGTCCCAGATATATGTCAGTACCCTTGATGTCCATGGTATGTTGCTATTGAACAGAGTCCTGCTGGTGCATGACTTGATAATATTAGTCAACAATACCACAGTGTTATAAGGTATAATTTGAAAAAAAAATATTTGGTTGCAGGGTAGTGCCTGTAGCTCAAAGGAGTAGGGCGCCGGACCCATATGCCAGAGGTGGTGGGTTCAAACCCAGCCCTGGCCAAAATTGCAATAAATAAATTAATTAGTTAAAAATATTTGGTTGCAATCTGATTTTTTATTTGCATCTAGAATTTCTAAGTCAGAGATTTTCAACTGAAGAAGTATCACACTTCTCTATCTCCTTTTGCACACCATAGGAAAAAGTCATTTTATTTTCAGTTGTATTATTCTTGTTGTCCTTTTCCACAAGATTTTCTCTTCTGGGCATTATATATTATTTCACTTGTAATACGTTAACAAAGTTAAGTAATAACTTTATAAGTCTCGGTAATAATAATAATCTCCTCCGAATTGCTATTAGATTTACACTGATGCTTACATGAAGACCACACAATCAGTCACAGGCCAAAAGCTTTGTCTTCAAAAACAAGGACCATCTCAGAGCCCAGTGAAAAGGACAGTACCTCAAATAGTTCAGTTAATAGGCTCTTGAATACAGGGTTCTCACATTATTGTATCCTACCTTTAAGATGATGTCAGAGGACAGAGTCTGAAAACGTTCATGACACAGTTTAACACAATGTTCAGCAGAACAAGACCTATAGCTACCAAGTTCAATGACTTGTACTATAAAATCTGTCCTTTTCTCCTAACCTGTGTGGCCATCCCCAAGTAAGACACAAGTGAAAGTTCTTGGAAGTGAGTTGTAGAATGAGAGTACTGTTGTCGAGACACTGTCAAGAGTGATAGCTCACAAGTTCTTGTGAGTGCTTGCTGAGAATACAAGAGACCCTAACATCTCAATATTGAAGATTTAAGTATTTTTTTAACCAGAAAAAAACACTGAACACTTTCCTTCGTGAGGATTATTTCTCAGAATAGAGTAAACAGCCTCAGTAACAGAAAACCAATTGTCCTCCCTGCTGTGCTACCCACTTGCCATGGGTCCCTGGGAGAGCTGATGGCCATCTCTGGGTCTTATTGGCCTTAGTTTTTTTTTTTTTTAAATAATTTTATTGAATCATAATTATGTACATTGGTGCAATCACAGGGCACGATTCATATACATTCAGAAATATTTTGATCATACTGTTACAGATATCCTTCATGGCATTTCCTTGATCACTATATA